>CAUYQG010108566.1:0-35235 GCA_963574415.1 Tarsius wallacei
GTAGTTCTGGCTACTCGGAAGGCTGAGGCAGAAGGATCACCGGAGCCCAGCAGGTCGAGGCTGCGGTGGCTGGGAGCGGCCACTGCACTCCAGTCTGGGTGACAGAGTGAGACTCCGACTAAAAAAAAAACAAAACAAAAAGAATCCTAAACCCAATTCACCATTTGGACCTTTTGTGACTTTGATAAGGGCCTTAATATAAAAGCTAAAGCTCATTCAGATTCACGTTGCCACACATCCATTGTATTAAAATGGGTCGTCTGGTCCCATGGGCAAAGAATCCAGACAGGACCAATGTGACCCAGGTTAAAATCTCCACTAACTTACTACATTAGTAAAGTCAGTGCTAAATAAGAAGTCACTCGTAGAGAGGGTTTATAACGACAAGATATTTGAAAAGAATTACCGAGATGCTATTACTTTTTGTGAATTACAAGAATATTCTGAACGCTTCTAAATGTTTGGAGGAGTGATTTGATATAGTACCAAGTTCTCTGAATGGTGCAGGACAGGTTTTCTTCATCAACTCACTGCCTAAGAAAAATGTATGCCAGCCTCCGGGTACCTCAGGATTGCTACATTTGTACTAAAACAAATAGCTTAATCATCGAGTATTTTAAAACCATAGATATGTTTCATCTACCTAGTAAATGTTTCTGAAAGTAAAATTCTTAATATTTTTCATTAGTAAAACAGACAAATTTCCATTGTCACAAGGACGAGCAAAGGAGAAAAGAAAATAAAATTTATTGAGTGGATCCAAATTGTTGCAGGGAATATATTAGGTATTTAACCTTAATTTTTTTTCCCCAAGAGCTTCCGAGTAGATATACTGCTTTAATTTACAAATAGGGAAACCTCAAAGCATGCAGTTCGTGTTGCTGATGGTCACAAGAATAATTCATGGTGGATTTAGATTTGAACCAAGTTCTATTAACTACACCACAATTTGTTGCCACATTTAGAGGAATATTAAAAATGGCCATTTTGGGGAACAGAATGTTCAAGCTTTTACGAGAAGCAAATGTAACTAAAATTAACAGCGACAAGCTGTGTACATGTAGTATATATGCTTTCCTTTGATTAATTGAGATTCACATGGTGCTGACTTTGTGTAGGAATCAGGGCCTCTGCCACAGCTGCATAATAAATGACATGCTGTTGTTTCAGATGCCATCCCTCACTTTAGGGAAGTAAAAGACTTACCCATCTATGAATAAGAAAACGTCGTGGGGATGTCCAACACACAGCTCTGTCAATTCTTCCTTTTGGGGCGCTGTGTGCTATTGAAGGTTTGAGACACATGTGTGGGGGGACCCCAAAAAGGAATTTCTCTTGGAGGGTGGGCCCCTTGCAGTACAGGCTTCCCCTGCTAGGTAAGCGTTCTAGGAACCCATCAGCATCAGTGTACCAGCTGGCGTTGTAGGGAGAGGCTGCATTCAGCATCAGTGCATTTTTTTTGGAGATTTTTTAAAATGCATTTTCATGATGCACGATTGACAGATGTACTTGCCCACATGGAACCGAGTGTTCAGCGACTGCTGACCCAACACGGCATGACTCCCATGCCCCACCCTCCCTATTCACCCAGTCTCACCCTGAGCGACTTTTTTTTGTTGTCTCTCTGGATGAAAAAAGTCCTCCAAGGGAAAAATTTTGCCAATATGGAAGAAAGGAAACAACAGCAACAACAGAAAACAGCAGAAGCACTAAAGGCATCAAAATTAATGAGTTCAAAAACTGTTTTGAGCAGTGGGAAAAGTGTCTTGATAGGTTTTTTTGTATCAAATGGAGAGTACTTTGAAGGCGACTGAAGTTTAAACATGTAAGAATACATACACGATTTTTTGCAAATGAATTTTGGGTTTCTTGGGTCCCCCCTCTTTGGTGGCCACAACTTTGAATTCCTGTGAAGGAGACAGATCAGAGTTGGTCCTGGAGCTGCAAGGACGCTAGTGGAGACCGGTGAAGGGAATGGAGTCGAGGTCCAGACCGGGACTGTGTTTCCACCACACACTGGGCATCGGTCCCTGGTGAGCTCACCTACACGATGTAAATGACAGCTTCTCATCTTGCAAAAGAGGAGTGATAATAGTGCTGTCTCGTGGGGATAGTGTAAGTGTTACATAAGCCAGTGTACACAGAACACTCACAGCAGTGCCTGGCTGTGTTCCGTCCCTTGACTGTTAGCTGCAGTTGCCACCATTACGCGGTTTTATAGCAGGTGTGAAGATTGCCTGCTAGTAGGATGAAAAGGCATCTCTGTTAGGGGAAACTCCGTACCCTGTTCCTCCAAGTATTGTATTAACATGTTCTGTCTCCAAACACTACCCTCGTCTTTGAAAGCCAAGTAAGGCAATGTGTTTATTAATAAATGTTTTTCTTATAACTCATGTTAAAAGTTCATATTTAGTAATGACATAAATAAGTTAGGGTTATATGGCTAGATAATCTTTAAAATTAACAAAATCTAATCAAACTGCATAAATACACTCAAACTCGTTGTGTTATTTGTATTTAGATTTTTCAGAAATTTAAAACGTATTATCTTCATGGAACTTAAAACAGGATTCTATTTTCATTAAGTAATTATCTTTTGATGTGAAACATTTAAGCCTATTTAATTTGTGTCCTGTACATACATTTTTATTGTAATTATTTTGTTAATTTATTAATCTGTAAAAGTCAAGTAAACTTTTAATCCAAGATTTCATCCACAGCGGTCTAAATCATTAAAACAATGTTAAAATTGGTATTAGTTCCTTGATACAAAACTCAAATTGTCTTTTGTAAAAAATTTGCAAGACTTAATATCATAATTTTTATTAGGATGTTTTTAACTCAGATGATCAAAAATTAAAACAGATCAGCCAATTCCTTATTTATAAATATACTTTAATGAACCAACACACTCAGTTTTACATTGATTCCTCATTCAATCATTTATTCATTCATCTGGTTATTCACTCACTCACTTATTTATGAATCCCGATCCCACCTCCCTGAACAGGCCTGGGTGCTCCCATTCTAAAACCTTCTGTGAAATGCAAAGACAGCATTTCACGTTGACCTGTTTTTAGGGACCCAGTGTGTCCTAATAGTGATTTGTAAAATAATATCATAAGCACCACCTTGCCTAGTAAAATGAGGGTCAGAGGCGCGCATAAAATATAAATCAGGAATATCTTATTAAATGCTCTAAAGGCACAAAGCAAATGGAAATAGAAGTAGGAAAAACAAGCAATGAAGGGCTGGAGACAAGCAGCATTTGAGTCAGTCTTGAATAGCTGGGCTAGGGATGTAGTTACCAGCGAGCAAAAGAAACGGCAAAAATTAATATCCAGGGCAAGAAAGGGCAGGCTGTATTGAAGGGTGACACACAGTCTAGAGTAGCTGGAACACTGGAGCCACTTGGCACAGCACGGTATGAGACTAACTGCTTAGCAAGAGTCAAGGTGCCGTCTTGGAAGCAGAGGGCTGGCCTCATCAGACACGTATCCTGCTGCACCCTGATCTTGGACTTCCCCAATTCCAGAAGCATGAGAAGTAAAATTCCGTTGGGTATAATTGTTTTTTTAAAGTGAGAGATCACATTGAAAACAGGCGTGTGCACCCCACTGAAGAACGTGGAGTCACTCTTGGTATGTCAAAGGGAGTCAAAGGATACACTGGCTCCCTAAAAGCAGGTCAGTGTGAAATGCTGTCTTTTTCACAGAAGTCTTTAGAATGGGAGCACCCAGGCCTGTTCAGGGAGGTGGGATCGGGATTCATAAATGAGTGAGTGAATGAATAACCAGATGAATGAATAAATGACTGAATGAAGAATCAAAGCAAAACTGAATGTGTTGGTTCATTAAAGTATATCTAAAAATAAGGAATTGGCTAATCTGTCTTAATTTTTGGTCATCTGAGTTAAAAACATCCTAATAAAAATTATGATATTAAGGCTTGCAAACTTATTACAAAAGACAATTTGAGTCTTGTATCACCCAGGGCTGTTGGGCTCTGCAGAGATACCGGAAGGGCTACACGTCAGGGAAATCACTGTTGTAGTAAGGAACAGCGTGCTCATGTCCAGGTGAGCCACTGTCCGTATCCAGACTCTTACAGTTTCCTCAGCAGTGCTTTTCAAAATGGGATTTTTGCTCCTGTGACTGCCACCATAGCTCCCAGAGGTCGCCTCCACGTAAAAGTGTCTAAAATGTAAATATGCGCTTCCACCCGTTGGATGGAAGAAAACTTTGGAGGTCTTTCCTTCCTGGGTGGCATAATGTATAGGTTCCCAGGGGACAGCAACAGAATGCCATAAAGTGGGTGCCCTGGAGTGGCAGGAATTTATGATCTCACGTTCTGGGGTCTGAAATCAGGGTGTCACCAAGGAGGGTCAAAGGAGGGGTCCCTGTGCCTCTCTGGTGGCCAGCCACCCTCGAGGGGCCTTGCCTTCGATGTGTCGCCCCGCCTCTGTCCCCGCCCCAAACGGGGTTCCACCCACTGGGTGTCTGTGCCTCTTCTCTTCTCACAAGGCGCCGGGGGTATTGGATTCAGGCCCCTCCCTGCTCCGCTACGACCTCGCCTTAACTTGCTGGTGAGGGCAAAGACCCTATTTCCAAACAGGATCACATTCACAGATCCCAGTGTTTGGCACTCGAACACGTCCTCTTGGACTACACAGTTCAACCCACGACATACACCAACCGTATTTTAGAATGCAATGTTCAGAAACACTCGTAATAAAAAATGCCGAGCTATCTTGAGCTGCCGGTGTTTGCGTGACCGTGGAAGCCAGAGCCCCTCACGGAGGAAACAACAGCGGATCCTAGGCTCGTTTTTCCAGAGAATCTAACTCATGTGGGCTGCATCTTGCCAAAAGACAAAACCACCAGCTGAGCTCCTTTGACTAACTGATCTAAACATCATGCTGCTCTCTATCCATACTGTTTTTTTCAATGAATTTGTTTCTAATTTCTCTTCTCTACTTTCCAGTCATTTTTCATCCCATTTCCCCACACCTGTTCATTTACCACAGACAAAAATAAAGCACAGTGTTGACCGCAAACATAATATACCCGTGTGGTTTCCATCTTCCGTGTCAATGATGAAATTTAGGACAATATGACTCTTGGTCCTCAACATTAAGGACCGTCCTATAGGTGAATGACTGTGGTCAGACCTGCACTAACCAAACTGTTTTCACAACTCAAACAATGCTTTCGAAGCTTACTTATGCACATTCAGTGGACGAATAATCAGAAGTTTTGATACATTATGCCTACCAATTCAATCTGTTCAAACTGCCACTCTTAAGTGAGATGGTCGGATGGTCACAGCTCCTCCGGGAATGCTAAATTCTGGGCCTTGCTTTCTGCTCCATTTTCTGTCCCTCACTTTGTCAACAAATCCTTTTTATGCCTCTTATCTAGTCACAGTTAGTTTTTCTGTTAAGGAAGCAGTGCACCCCTGCAAGAGTACATTCATAGTGAACATTATAGACACCATAAAATAACTGCATGAAATACATATCGCATGTATTTTAAAAGTGTCCTAAGTGTCCAAACATTGTAAAACAGAGTGTTTTGCTACGGATAGTTTTCACTGTACACTATGCTATCCATCGTTTGAATCACTGTCATTTGCCAGGTTGGTAGAGAAGGAGAGAGAAGGATCTGAAAAAAGGACTATTGTGTTTACAAAATCTTGGCAAATTATAACCATTTGCTTTACACAAGAAACAGCACATTTGAGCTTAACTCTAGCTATCCACATGGAGATTTTTGAGATACTTTTGAACACAGAAAGGAGAGGGCAACAAAAACTTCCTGTGTTAAGGGAATTGTCTGAAAGCTGAACTGCAAAAAATAGATCTCTTGAACTTATTCCTCCAGTCTAACCGGAGTGTTGAGTTCTTAGACCAGCATCACCCCAGTTACCTTCCTCCCACTCCAGCCTCTGGTCACCACCATTCTACTCTCTGTCTCTATGACTTTCCACCTTTTTAGGTTTTACATATAAATGAGATCATGAGGTGTTTGTCTTTCTGTGCCTGAATTATTTCACTTAACAGAATGTCCTTCGAGTTTATCCATGATGTCACGAATGACAGGATTTCCTTCTTTTTTTTTTAAGACTGAATAGTACTCCACTGTGTATATAGGTTGCATTTTCTTTATCTGTTGATGGAAACTCAGGTGGATTCCATATGTTGGCTGTTGTAATTCTGCAGCAAATATGGGAATACAGACATCTCTTCAATATACTGATTTCACCCTTCAATATACTGATTTCACTCAGTAGTGGGATCAGATGACAGTTCTATAAAATCTAAACATTTTAATGGGACTTTTAGAGAATATATTGGAAAACATTACCTACATTTTACTCACCAAGTTTGTCATTTTCAGGGGTTGGTTTAATTAATGTCCCATAAACCTATCAAATACAGGTTTTCATATTCTTCAGCTTAAAGCTGCTGCCTTCTTCAAATCATCACAATATTTCTCTCTTTTTTGAAATGTGTTAAGCAAAGCTCTAGTTTTATTTCTAAGTAAAATGTCAATTCTAAACTTCAGACTTTTACTCACACAAGTGGAAGACTATTATTATACATTTATCTTGGTAAATAAGCATACACTAACAGGCCCAAACTGTCCCCGATTCGGTGGTGCAGAGTGAATTTATGCTTCAGAGCAAAGCAGTGGAGCATCCAGCACGTGGTGCCACAGACTTGCTCAGGTGGAACTGAATCGGGTGACATCGCCGTTAAGTGGCAGGCTAGATGTGACAGCTTCTAGACAGACAACGAAATGAAACTTTGGAGAGAGGAGCAGCTGTACTCGATAGCACCCTGCAATTAAAGCTTTCAAGGCAGAAAACAATCATCTCTCCCTCCACTTTCCCGATTCTGGGCTGTCTCTGTGTTGCTGTCTGTAACAAAGTCTGACGTATTATGCATTTCATCATGGCAGAACATAATTGATGTCATGAGCATTTTAAAATTATCCCTGTGGCTTTCAAAGCATATAAGCCACAGGGATTATATATATGTAATTATATATATATATATATATATATGTTGCATTTTCTTTATCTTTTGATGGAAATATATATATATATGTATGTATATTGTTGCAAATGCTCGAATACTTATTCTGAATATATTGCAGATTATAGAAATATATTTTTAAAGCGTTCTCAGTGGCAAAACAAGTCATTTGGAAGTCCAACTTTCAAATTAATTCCACAATAGTTGAAGTTTCTTTCGACTCTGTTCCAGAAACCACAAAAATAACAGCTTCCCCTAAAGACACGAGGAGTCCAGCAGCCTACATTGTTCAGAATTTCTCTACCTTCATGAAAATGACGGTATAAAAGTGCCGGGGGGTGGTGCTAGACAAAGCGCTCGCATCACGCTTCCCTCTGGGCTGCTCCTCTGTGAGCACACACAACACGAGGAGGACCACAGCCCGCATATTTCATTCAGAGAGTGGAGCCTTCAAGTTAAATCTTTCCCATTAAGACAGAGGCGTTACAGTTCAGGGTCAAGAAACAGAGCACTAGGCAGGCTCTGCCTTCTGGGCAGACCTGGGTTCAGATTCTGGCTCTGCCTCCTCATGGCAGGGTGACTCAATTCAACATGGAAAGACCATCACAGAATTCGGTTTGGGGTTTCTTTTTTTCACCACTACATTCCACTTGCCCGGAACACGTCGGACACTTACTAGACAGGACCTGTCGCGTGGAGGAATGAGCGGGGGGTTGGCCCTTGGAGGAAACTCAGCATCAAATGTGGACACGGTTTCGAGTTGCTGCCCTTCCTGACTGCACGCCTCCATCACTCTCCGCAGTGGCAGGTTAGCGCGTCGTTACTTGCCGAAATTGATCAGTACTGGAGTATGTGGGTCTGATGAGTACAGGGAGCGGAGTCTCTGATGGCCCTTCTAAGGCAAGCCAACGGTAGACATTTCTCCAGAGTATAAAGCAAACAAGGCAAGTCCTCTCACACTCTGAATGAACTTTCAGAGAAATCATCCATGGGCTCTTTTCCAAAGTAAAGTTAGTCTCACGTTGATAAAAATCTAGTTTAACATAAAAATGAATGCCGGATGCTGGCATATAAGAACAGAGAGGAAGCCGGGCTCGGTGGCTCAGCCTGTAATCCTGCACCTTGGGAGGCTGAGGTGAGTGGATTGCCTGAGCCCGTGGGCTCAAGACCCACCTGCGCAACTTGGCGAGACCTCGTCTCTACAATAAATCAAAAATTGGCTGGGCGTAGTAGCACGCGCCTGTAGTTCCAGCTACTTGGAAGGCTGAGGTGGAAGGATTGCCAGAGCCCAGCAGGTTGAGGCTGTGGCGGCCGGGAGCGGCCACTGCACTCCAGTCTGGGCGACAGAGTGAGACTCCAACTCAAAAAACAACAACAACAAAAAGAGAGGGTCCCATGTACACTAGTGCAACCCAGCATTTTAGCACTCGCTCCCAGCCTTTGGACACTTCAGGATGAGTTAGGAGTCTGACAGACATGCCCCCCACCCTTCCTGCCACGGGAGCCAGGCCTGCGAGTGTCACCGGCCTGCCTGGCAGCTGCATGTTCAGGACATGTCAGGGTGACTCACAGCCCCTGTGATATGGTATTTCTTTTGTGGAATGCTATTCTGGATAGCTGTCATTTTATTAAAAAATCATATTGTTTTCATTCTTTCCTTTTTCAAAATTGAGAAGCAAGATCTCAGAAAATTTTGAACCATGCAAAGATATCCAACTCCTGACTTTATCTTCCAGAATGACCTTCATAAAATGAAAATTACCTTTATCGCATAGATTCTTCAGTCATGCACGGAGCTTTCAAGAGCTGTCACTCTCATACTAAAAAGATTTGACTGCCTTTGTGAAGAAAACAACAAATGTGGTCCCCCCCACCACCCATTTCCGTGGCTTCAAAGGAATTCACACTCTAGGGAGAGCAGGGGCCTTGGTGACTTGTTTCACAGGGTCACTCCTGCTGGCTCCAGGGTGATTAGGCACTAGGAGTCCCCTCACAGTTGTTCTCCTATGTCTGTAGGACATCTTCCTTATTGTCCTTTAAAATTAACTATTTCTACTGCCCTCCACCCTGGTTTTAAAAGTTCCTTTTTCCCTCAGTGTTTGGGTGTTTGACTCTCATTTCTAGATTAAGTGATAAAACACTTAAAGCTGCTAGCCAGGTCTGTATGAAAATAAGGTTGGCCGAACCACCGTGCCTCTGTTCTCCCACAAGGCCTAGTAATCGGCCCCATTTATTGGTCTGCCATAGACACCCAGGCTGCTTTGGCAGTTGTAGGAAACCGGAGAGTTCACATCTGATAGCAGTGTGAAATTGTCTCCTCTGCAACCTTGCGGGGATCTTTGGAGATGGTGTCGACTTCAGCTGTTTCTCGCCATCACTGCAGTGTTCGTGTGCGCCTTTGAGGTAGGTGCTGTGTGTGCCTCGTGCCCACACATGTGCTGGCTCTGACCTGATGCCAGCATGCGGTCTAGTCGTGACCCCTGGTGGGTGGGGTGACTGCAGGAAGCATGAATGGAGCTCGCTGATTCCAGCCGGGGAAGAGACCTCAAAAGCGACACTGGGTGTTCAAAGCCACAGCCATGATGACAGTCTAAAAGCAGCTCAGGGCTGAGACGTGTGTGGCGGAGAGTCGAGATGTGTCTGCTGAGCAGACAGTGGAGGGAGCTCTCCAGCCCATGAAGAGTCAGAGGCCGGGAGCTGCCATCGAGAGGCAAAGCTCAGGGCAGAAGAGTGTCCACAGAGAGACTCCTGTATGGCACATCTGTTCCCCTGTCACATTCTTTGAACTCTCAGATCAGCCCTATTTAGCATCCATACTTCAGTGTTTTTATTCCAATGCTGTGTTTTCCCCCACTTTCTGGCAAAGGGCACTGCCCACACTCAGCCTTGTGTTAGGGAAGCAGGGAAAACGCAAGGCTGTCAGGTGGACGTGGTCTTCCAAACAGTATCTCTGTGGCAAGGCCAAGGGCGGTATAGTGGTGGACAGAGGTGAGGAAGCTGGTGGACTGTGAAGGCAGGAAGGAAGCCTGGACATTCGAGCAGATGCTGACTCCCATGCAGAAAAGGCAAAGACGTTTTGTTTCCTGAGCTGTCTTCTGGAGAGGAGACGGGGCATGTTTGGTTACAAACGTGAATTTTGTTTTGTTTTGTTTTGTTTTTTTTGAGTTGGAGTCTCACTCTGTCACCCAGACTGGAGTGTAGTGGTGACTCCTGGCCACTGCAGCCTCGACCTGCTGGGCTCCAGCGATCCTTCCATCTCTGCCTTCTAAGTAGCTGGAACTACAGGCGCGCGCTACCACGCCCGGCTGATTTTTTGATTTATTGTAGAGATGAGGTCTCACCAAGTTGCCCAGGCGGGTCTCGAACCCTCGGGCTCAGGCGATCCACTCACCTCAGCCTCCCAAGGCGCGGGATTACAGGCTGAGCCACCCAGCCCAGCTACAAATGTGTTTTTTTCCCCCAAAGCTTAAACTCAAACTTTCTTTTTAAGTAATTAATTTTTAATTGACAAATAAAATTCTGTATTTATGGTGCACGGCGTGAAGTTTTGAAATACGTACACATTATGGAATGGCCAAGTAGAGCTAATTGACAGGAGCATTGCCTCACACACTCACGTCTTTTGTGGTGACAACCCTTATCTACTCTGTAAGCAATTTTTAAGAGTCCAATACACCGCTACTGACAGTAGTCACCGTGGTGTAAAATAGCTCTCCTGAACTTATTCCTATCTAACTGAAATTCCAAACCCTCTGACAAACATCCTGAATAGCTGTCACTCCCCACAGAGCCCCTGGTGACCACCACGTGATACACCGTACTGCTGGAAGAACGATTGTTTGTTTCAAATAGTTATGAGCTTTACGATTTCGAGACTCTTGGCCCTAGCGATTCATTCCCTGACAAATATGCTTGAAATACACATATTTGTTTGAAAAAATGTGTGTCGAGGATTTTCTAGGTGCTAGAATGGCAACACTGAGCTTAACACTCAACATCGTTCCTTCTTGAAACCATCTCTACGTTGGGGCAGCTGTGAATGAATAAACGCGGAGATTCCAGAGTGTGAGGGGGTGAGGCGCTATGCAGACAAAGCGGGTGAGGAGCAGGGTGTGGGTTCTTCCCGCCGTGGGGCCAGCAGTGCAGGTCTGCAGGTGGCCTGGGGATTCCAGGAGAAGCCGGTGCGGCTGTCCTGAGGCTGCCCACCAGCAGCTTGTGGGAAGAACTCCCTACTTTGGGGAACCCCAAGTCTTTTCTGGAAGACCCACCCCTGACCAGAAGGTGTCCACCCATATTTGGAAAGCGTCTTCACTCAAAACCCTCTACTTCATTTCCATGCTGATTGCCTCTAAAAGTACCTTCATGGCAACATCTAGAAACACCCGGGCACTGCAGCTGGCCAAGTTGACACAGGGGATTAACCATCCCTCCAAGAGAGATGAGAAACGCCATTTTAGATAGGGTCAGGCTAGCCAGAGAATTCCTCTTAAAGTGGGACATTCAAACAGAGACATGAAAGAAACGAGAGAGTGAGCCATGAGAGTTTCTGGAGGAAGATCTCTTCAAGCAAAGGAGAGGATGCAGACCAAGGCCCGGGGCAAAAGTGCGGCAGCCTGTGGGAGCAGCCCGTGGGAGCAGCCCAACGTCCACGAGGCGGGTGCCAAGAGCCTAGGAGAGGAGGGAGGAAGCAGCCACAAGGACTCTCTGGCCTTTTAAGGACTCAGCCGTACGTTTTCAAAGCCAAGGGAAGTAAAGTCGTGTTTTGAGCAATCGAGTGATGACCCGACTGGACTGTTCAGATGTCGGTTCCGACTGTTGCATAAAAACTAGGCCATGGCAGGCTGGGTGGCGGGGGGCCTGGAGGACAAGGCCGCGTCTGCCGCTCACCACACGAGGGGACAGAGGCTGTGTGCGGGTGGCTGGGAGACAAGCTAGACTCCGGGTGCCATTTAAAACCAGCCACAGGATCGGCTGATGTCTTGGGTGAGGGTGGAAAAAGCAGCAGACAGGTAAAATGTTCTGAGGCTTGGGGCCTTAGCGATGGGATAAATGGCGTTGCCCTTAACTGAGACGGGGATGCTGCAGTAGGGCCCAGGGTCAAGGTTTCAGCTGAGAGCATCTTAGGTTTGCCTTGAGACGCCCGTCAGGGGTCCACGCCGGGGAAGCCAAGCGGGCCTACAGGTGTGAGTCTTGGGAGCAGGAGAAGTGAATCGAGCCGTTGTCAAAACACAGAACTAATTAAGTCCCTAGATCCTTGTGGAATTATCTAGGGACGTAAAGGTAAGAGGCCTGAGAACAGAATCTGAGACATTCACAGATCATTTATTTTTCCAGATGAAATTTTTTTTTAGTTGGAGTCTCACTCTGTCGTCAGGCTGGAACGCACTGGCATGATCACAACCTCCACAGCCTTGATCTGCCGGGCTCAGGCGATCTTTCTGCTTCAGTTTTCCAAGTAGCAGGCACCTCTCACCATGCCCAGCTATTTTTTTGTTTGTTTGTTTGTTTTGGTAGAGGTGAGGTCTTGCCAAGTTGCTTAGGCTGGTCTCGAACCCCTGGGCTCAAGCAATCCTCTTGCCTCCACCTTCGAAAGTGCTGGGATTACAGGTGTGAGCCACCCTCCCCGGCTTATAGATGAAATTTAGAAACATTGTTCAGGTCCAAAAAGACTGAGTTTTTTAACTGAAGCTTCATTAAATGTATACCCTTAGTTATGGTAGTTCCATTTTTTAATCCGTCTATTCGTTTTCCTCTTAAGAGGAACTTAGAGATTTAAATTTAAGAATTAAAATTGGAGTTCAAAGACTGGAGAGTGCCTTTGTCACGTGAGGCTGGAGGAGGGAGGTGTCACCCGGCGGGATGCCAGACTCTCTACAGACAGACTTCTGCAGCTGTTACGGCAACCTCCGATTTGGAAATTGCCCCCATTTTACAGATAAGGAAAGTGGGGGCTTTGTGAGGTAAGGCAGTTTGCGCCAAGTCAAGCCCCATTTTGCCAGAAGGCAGATGCCAAAGACAATTTCAGAAATGCTTTCAGGATGCAGCATTCCTTTACAAGATGGCTGTTAAGGGAATCCATCATGAAATATGAATAGGCATATATTTCTTGAAACTCTCCACTTCCATAGAAACATGAAACCATGGATAGTTATAGCTAGAAATGTCTGCAGCTTTTCTAAATTCCTGATGTGAGAGCAAAACCCAGGCTCACTGGGTCTTTTTCACCCGTGGGTTTCCTAATTTGTACTCTGATAACACTGGTGTTCTTCATTACATAAGAGACCTGCTGCAAAACCCCATTATGTGAAAATTTTCACCCAGTTTTCAAGGACTTTTGTAACATAACTGGTTGGCCATATGCTTCTTCCATATGTTTGATGGTGCACTCAAGAAAGAACAGGGCATCTACAACTAAGAAAACCGGAAAATGGTCCGTGGCCTAGCAGGTCCAGAAGAAACATAACTCTCGGCACCAGGATGGAGGACGACCTGCGACTGCCAGGGAGCAATTAACGGCATAATCATGTCTGACTAAGTTAGTGAGGACTTCAGAGCTCAGACACGTACGTTTTAATCACTTTTCACTTACTGACCGTGAGGCCGTCTGGCAGCACAAAGGCGGGTCGGGGCGTGTTTCAGAGCTCTGTTAATACACAACTCAGGCACACCCAGAGCTCCTCAGCCACTTAAAGCAGATACTAATCACCCAGTAAAGTGTAACCCAGGGCCACCAGAGGCGATGACATTTTGTGTGTGTGTGTCTTTGATGCCAGAATAAGATGGGGGGAAGAAGTAAAAGAAGTGAAGAAAAATGCAAAGGACAATGGAACAGAAAAAACAAAACTAAGGGCACACCCAAGAGAAGATTCCGTGACTGTACTTGTCTTCATCTATGTACCAACATTAACCCCAAGCACATAGGTAGGAGTCCTTCCCTCCTTTGTTAAAATGCAGGCAAAATTTACATAAAATAGAGTGAACCGTTTGAACGCTTAGTGGCACCCGTGCGTGCACAGTGTTAGGAAGTCACCACCCACGTCTGTTTCCAAGCTTCTTCCATCATCCCGGAAGCAGCCCCATCCCACCCAGCAGCTGCCTCTCACCGTGTGCCCCTCCCGCCTCAGGACCCCGTTCCGTCCTCTGTCCTTATGGGTCCAGCTATTCCGGATCTTTCATATAAATGGAGTCACACAAGATGTGTTCTCGCGTGCCTGGCTTATTTCACTCAGCACAGTGTTCTCGAGGCTTCTCCACACCGGAGCACGTGACAGGTGGGAGAACACACCACCCGACTGGGACGGGCTGGGCGCAAGGATTATTTGACACTAAAGACACATCAGGAGACAGCAGGCCAAATCGGACACTCGGACTCTCCCCTCCTCTTCTTTCCGAAAGTGGGAGATGAAGCCCTCGAACGGAAGATGCCCTCCCGCATCAGAGAGAGAGTCAGTACCCTTCTCCAGGGTGGGAAGTCGAGGATGAGAGAACATTGCTCTAACAGACCTTGTTGCAGGAATCCTATCTTCCTTCAACCTCACACACAGCAGAGGCACCTCCGTGGCTGCCTCGGTTCAGCTGAGCATGAATGCATTTAGACTGCCTCTTTCCTGGGTTTTCATTCTTCGTGAAGACCCCTGCATCAGGTACACCTTGTCTTAAATGCATGTGTGCGTTCTTCTCCCATTCATCTACCTATGTCAGTTTAATCCTCACGCTCTGCTGGAAAGCCCAGAGAGGGTGGGGGTGAGCTGTTTCCTCTCCTACACAGGTCTCAGTACCTCATAGTTCACTGGAGAGACACACCGCATCTGGCTTCCCTTGGTGGACGCTTGGGTTGTTTTCACCTTTTGGCCCTTTGATGAGCGCTCCTATGGAAACATTTATGTACACATATCTTTACCTATGTCCAACTGTCTGGGGTATATTCCTAGGAGTGGAAGGGCAGGTCTTAGGGCTGTCCTTTTTAAAAGCAGATTTCCCCTCGATTTTGTTAAGTATCTCAATATTTTGGCCTCATTCATTTGGGGGACTACTTCAAAAGAAACCCAAGTTTTTATTTATTTATTTATTTTTAAGATTAGAAAATGTAGTTTATTTAGAAAGTAATTTGGAAAAATGGGGGGTGGGGAGATTAACCTCCCTAAGGGAGGGAAGGGGAGCCAAAACTTAAGAAAACATGATCTTAAAAAAAAAAAGAAAAAAAAAACATGGTCTGGCCCCCAAAAAGCAAGTTTTTATTTAAAACAAGAAAAGTGGCCAAACATGATTTTTCTGCCACAGAAATCCTCCATGATCGCTTCCGATTTGAGAAGGAAGAGGAGATTCATTCAGTGTCCTGCAGGGGGTGCAAGACAAAACTCACTTTGACAAGGGCAAGGGCAAGGGCCCCAGGGAAGCTTGTGCTCTCGGGCCGCGGCCAGACTTTGGATGGAAATCTAGAGTAAATGGAAAGGGAGAACACCTGTCATACAGAGAACACCTGAGGGCTTCATAGCCACCAGGTGTAAGCGCGAAGAACATGACATTTGAAAAGACAGGTACCTATAGGAATCAACAATAATATGTTTTAATGTTTAGTGGAAGAAGATGGACTGTCCCAAAAGAATAGGATATGGAGAAATAAGCCTAAAACAGCAGTTTAAAGCTATTTTTTGATATTTTGATATCTTGGACTCAACACAATTTTATTGAATGAGCTTTTTTTATTGATATACACATATATAGGCATATATAATACATATAGAAAATACCCTTTTCTATATGTATATAAAATCATACATGTAATACTTTTTGTCTGTATGTTTTGGGTTTGAGCGCTAAGATATATGAACACCACAGGTTTGTTTCAGAGACAGCAGAGTGCCCAGTGTGTCAGGAAGACTTGTGCCGAGGGTGAGCTCAGCACCTTGAAAACATCCATGGAGGCCGGGCTCAGTGGCTCAGCCTGTCATCCTAGCACTTTGGGAGACTGGGACTGCCTGAGCCCATGGGGTTCGAGACCCGCCCAGGCAACTTGGCAAGACCTCGTCTCTAAAATCAATCAAAAACTAGCCAGGCGTGGTAGTGCGCGCCTGTAGTTCCAGCTACTTGGAAGGCTGAGGTGGAAGGATCGCCGGAGCCCAGCAGGTAGAGGCTGCAGTGGCCAGGAGTGGCCACTGCACTCCAGTCTGGGTGACAGAGTGAGACTCCAACTGAAAAAAAAAAAAAAAGAAAGAAAACATCCATGGAAACAAAAGAGGAGGAAATTTGGTTGACAGCAGCAGTCACATGTAAACATTTTTAGCCATGTGCAAATATTGCGACAGCCACCATACTATTCATAGGCAAAAAATAAGCCCCACACTTGCCATCCTATTTTACTGCCTTTCTATTTTAGATGTGGATGACTCTTCCCATGAATGTGAAAATTTCACTTCTGAAGCATTATATTTAACAATGAAGTTACTGAAAGTTCTTAATTAAATTATAACGAAAGGATCAAAATGTTAAGATTACATTATAAATATATAATTATATCCAATTATAAAAGTACTGTTTACAATTATTAGACACATCATTTTGATGCTACTATAAAGTATGAGAAGCCATTCATGTATGACTTTTCCGTTGCGTTTGTTATCTTAGTGGTAAAAGGTGGGTAACTGGTCAGAAAATCCAATAGTTGAATGGGGATCCTCTACTTACTCCAAAAAGAGAATATAATAAATGATTCTGGCTAACGCACTTAGGAAGACGGGTATATGTCAGGTGAAAAGAGTAAGACATGGAGAAGTCTGACCATATAACCTCGAAGCTCAGAAATGAAGTGAGTTGATTATTTTTCCTTCCTTCCTGTTTTTCCTCTGTGCCCTTTTGGAATCTAAATGTCAGAGTTCTTGTCTATGACAGCCTCGCTTTCCATGACAGGCCACATGCAGTAAGTTTCCTGGAGACCTGGAGTGACGAATGACCTTAACAATAATTGTTAATGCTGGCCTAAGATGCCGACGAACTCTGGACAGAATCTATGAAAGAGCACATATGGCCTAGAGGAGGAAACACTCCGACAGGTGACAGCCAGCGTCTTTACTCTGCCGTTCTGATCAGTGGAGCCAACCCCCCCCATTCCTAATAATAAATATGGAAACCAGGTTGATAACATTCATAGGTAATTATAAAGAAGCCTAATAAAGCCAAAAGTGGAAACCAATTTTGTCACTGAGCCTATACTTTGAAAGTACTAACACCAACTAACAACAGTGGATTCAGGTTTTTTAAATTTCATTTTGTTTAATTCCCAGTTTCTAGCCCCATGCCTGACAAAGTGCTGATGAGAGACAGGACAGTAGAGAAAGGGTAAGAAAATCATGACCTGACCTATCGTGCTGCCGATCGAAAGAGGACTGGATTAAAAGAATATGGTACATATACATGATGGAATATTATGCAGCCATAAAGAAAGACAAAATTATGAACTGCACAGCAACTTGGATGGACTTACAGGCTATAATACTGAGAGATCTACCACAAAGAACCGAGTATCAGGTTCTCACTCATAAGAGGACCTTGAACAACGATCGTAATACTATAAGAAAGGGATTGGCAGTAGTGGGAAACTGCTGGGGGAGGGGGGGGCACACCTCATCCACAAGGGTACCTGCATAATGAACATTTGCATACCTAACCCTGAACTGTACCCCACATCTTTAAAATAGAAAATAAAAAAAGAAAAGAAAGTCATGACCTGGAAGCTCAAGTCGTCCGTGCAGCAGGAAGCCAGGGTTGAGCGAGAAAATGAGCACGTTTTCTTGAGACATTTTTAAGACTCGTATATTCTTCAGAGAATAATGCCAAAATAAGGACAAAACAAAAGTGAATATCGCTCAGTTAATGTCACATCTACCAGGAGTTGCTTGAAAAAGTCCACATGAAGCCGCACATTTCTGAATGATTTTCCACTGAGCTCATTCTGTTTTTCACACCCAAGGCAGCTGGTTCTCCAGTCACGCCTGTATTCTTTTGCTAAGTCGGTCTCTCTCGTTCCACTTCATCTTAATTGTCAGCCACTTGGGGTTTACACATGGAGTGCGTGTGTGTGTGTGTGTGTGTGTGTGCAAGTGCACGTCTACAAGATGGAAGGAGGCTGGTGTGAATGCGACACAGGTCACGTGCTCCTATGCCTGACACATGCCACGTGTGAGTACTTGTCGATGGTGTGCATGACTTTAAAGCTATTCATCCCCAGTGAGTATCAAGTGAATTAGTGCTACAACATTTGCAGTTTAATGAGGGGAGTGGTTGGATTCACGTTTCTTTCATTTGGCTGTTACTTTTAATCTGTTGATTTTAAAGTTGCGAATACCCTAAATCAAAATATCGACCACAGAGCACGAGCCACGTGACACCCAGGCAACACCCACCACTGCCACCCACTCTTCCCCTCAAGTCTGACAGTTCCCCACTGGGCTGCATTCTGGAACTTTCTCATCTTTGGGATCGCATTTTTTAAGCTTAAAAAATATCAAAAGTGTGTGTCTGCTCATCATGAACAATTTTAACAGGATGTATTATTTTGGAAAAAGTATGCTTTTATCACTTCTCACAGTCCTGAACAAATTGTAAGCACTCCAAAAACATCCTCAAACTTAGTTCAGGGTTTTCCTCTGGTAAAATACAAAGGGGTGTGTGTGTGTGTGTGTGTGTGTGTGTGTGTGTAAAGTGTTAAGCATTTTGCCTTGCTATTTATTTAACCTTAGTGACAATAGACCCCACGAAGTTTAGAAACCAAACACAGATGGGAAAAATCAGCACTCCCACAGTCACACTGAGCCAAGAGGAGAGAAGACTATCGATTCTGTGGCTCTCTCCACCCAAGGTGTTCAACGTTGATGTGCAATTGAATCAATTGTGACACGAAATCCACTGAGAAATGTTTTGGGGTGTGACAGCAAGGATGGGCGTCTGTCCTGATTTCCTTTAACTCTAGTGAAGAAAATCCTTCCCTTTGCCCCGAGAAAAGGACGTAAATAATTACTTTCTTCATAGAAAGAAGGAAGTGGAAGGTAGAAGAATGTGACATTTTAGGAGCAGGAATCCTCAATACAGAAGAGGTGGGCGTAGCTCCAGCAAGAGCTGGTATTTTAGGATTGCACTTGGCACTTCGGACGGTCTTCTTTTTTTTTTTTTCTTTAAGAAAAAGACAGTCTTTAAACAGCAGCCAGCACAGTCACAGAGGAGCAGGGAGGAGGGTCGGCAATTATTTTATCTTTCCACCAGTTCAGGCCCATAGGCTGAGGTCCTGGCCATAAAAAGGGTGTGAAGGAAGAAAAGAATGTGAGTCTAGTCTCTGCTGGTCCCTCAGAGCATCTAGAGGGCTCAGGGGATAACGACTACCGTGGAAATAAGGGAATGCAGGGAACATGTGGAGGAAGGGAGCCCATAGGCCTGACTGCACACCCGGCCTCCTGGCGCACTCAGGACACGGCTAGGAAGAGACACACAGCGGTCCAGCGGACGGACTTTAGAGTGGACAGGACCTACCTCCCCTTGCATAAGGGAAACGTGTCTGTCATGTCCAAGCCACCCACACAATTCAAAGCAATCATAACGCAACACACCTCTGTGTGATGTCTAAAGGGCGAGAATCTCCCCGCATAACCACAAGCCATTATCCTAGAAAGCGACAAAACATCAACCCAGGACAACCGGTCTTACAGGAGACCGGAGGAGGAAGGGGGAGGCAGCCCGTCCTCTCTCCTAGGGTACTGCTGCTTGGGAGGGAGGTCCCCAGAGTCGGGGGCAGGGTGTTGGCCAGAGGGGCCCAGGCGGCTGTGGAGACAGACACCATCCTGGCTGGGGCCACGGAGCTGTCATGTCCCTTGTTAGTGCACAGAAGTGGCAGGGAGGAGAGGATCCAGAATAGTTCCGTTGGGAGTTACAGGGACACCCTTTCTTCAATTCTGGTGTCTCAAAAGGACCCCAGAATTTGTAATCAGCTCAGGAAAAAGGCAGAACGCCTCAAAGTCCCTTAAGGAAAAGCATCCTTAGTGAGCACCTGCCGGTATCAGGGCCTGTACTGGCTGCTGGTGACACGGCGGTTAGGACGATCGCCTCGTGTGTATGAGGCTCGTGTGTGCATGTGTGCGTGGGGGCGGGCAGTTAACAGACACAGTGCACCTCGGTGTCAGCACTGCCAAGGCCGAAAAGCCCCGTGAGGGGACAACGAGAGAGTGATTACTCCCAGGAGCCTCGGGCCTGTCAACCCAGCACCCGCTGGACAGTGTCCTGTGGTCATCTGGTGGGCACTTCAAGCCACATTCAGTCCAGCAGCACGTGCAGCCTTCGCTTTGTGCCTCCATGACGTGCCGTCACCCCACCCGTGTCCACTTACCAACGCTTAAGCTGACCAAACTAGTGAAGCTGCCAAGCACAAGCCTCCGATTCGACACCATCAGCCTGTGGCCACACCTGGAATGCAGCTCCAGTCGCCACGCATCAGCACAGGTCCTTGCAGGATCACCAAGAGCTCTCTGTCTCCTCATTCCCCAGAAATGCCTCAGCCCTGATTTTCCTTGACCCGACAGCAGCACTGGACATGTATATGACCCGATAAAGCCTGAATGTTTAGCCTCTCGAGTTTCCTGGTGACACGTGAGCCCAGGGGTGGAAGTGGGGCCTGGCGGGTGTGTGGTCATGGGGCTGATCCCCCGAAGGGCTTGGTGCCGTTCTCTTGCTCTGTGAGTTCCTGCCAGAGCCATTGTTTAAAAGAGCCTGGCACCTCCTGCTCTCTCCTTCCACGGTCGCCACAGGACACGCCGGTCCCCCCCTTCTCCTCCCGCCATCAACAGATGCCTCCTGAGGCCCCTCCAGAAGCAGATGCCGGTGCCAAGAAGACCGTGAGCCAAATAACCCTCTTTTCTTTACGAATCACCCAGCCTCAGGTATTCCCTCATAGCAATGTAAGGCGGACGAATACACCACCACTCCTGCCGAGGTCACGCTGCCGTGTCCTCCCCGGCCGCCACTTCTCCACCTGCTGGGGGCTCTTATCTTCTCACTGGGATTTTCTCCGTGGCCCCTCCGCTCCCCTCCAGTACACTTTTACCCCGTAGGCCCCTCCATCCCAACCTTCCAATCCCAGCCTCTTCTGGTGCCTTACAAATCCATTCTCCAGATGCACATCTTCCCAGAAGCAGCGACTCACACACAGTCACGTCTGGGGAAGCAGTGATCCTGAAGGCATCCCTGGCTCCCCTCTTCGTGCCTGACTCCCGGGAAGTCACCATGAACTTGACCTCATAAAGCCTCTTCATCTCTCCTCTCCTCCCTCTCCTGAGTCTCTTGCCATCCTTCACATGTCCTTCTGCCTCTGGTTTCTCCTCCTAAGTTTTCTCAACGCGTACACAGTACTCTTTTAAGATGACCAGTATCAGCATTTGACTTCCCTGACTGAAATTCTTCGAGACTTTTTGGAACACAGCTCATATTATTCCTTATATCTGCAGTTTTGATAATGACACAATTTTTTGCCAATAATTTTATATGTGCTTAATTGTTTTAATTAGTGGTTAGAATCTGGAAACTTCCTAACATAGCACATTCAATAATATTTTGTAAGATTCCCTTTTATTGTCAAGTGAAATAAAGTAGTTTAATTAGTATCAGGCAGCCATTATAATTTTAACATAAATAATTAAGAGACATGGAACATGCAACCAGATTCCATATTCACTGGTGAGAAGATAAATACTTTGTTGTCAGAAGTGAAATACAACGACATAAAAGAATAGCATCATACATTTTGTTTCTAAGAATAAGCAGTAGCTATCATTCTGAGATCCAGAAAACTGAGAAATAACAGGAAAATAAAACATCCTTTAGAATTTGCCCTCACACGTTTGTTTTGTTTTTTCTAATATTTGAGAAGACTCTTACTGATCCTTGCCAAATGTCATCATAAGACATTTCAAAGATATATGAGTTTTCATTACCACATAACCAGAGATTTTCTGAGTAAACACTTTTTGGAAAAAATTTGTTAGAAAATCTGTGCAAAAAAAATTCAAAGACCTACCTCTCCTTGCATAAGGGATGTGTATCTGTCATATCCAAGCCACCCACACAATTCAAAACAGTCATAACACAACACACCTCAGTGCTATATTTGAAGAATGAAAATCTCCCTGAATAACCACAAGTCATTATCCTAGAAAGTGACAAAATCTCAACCCAGGACAACCAGTCTTACAGGACTACTAAGGGCTGTCCACATAGAGTTCGTGTCTCAGTGCTTGTTCTGCAGATAAAAGACCTGCCTGCCAGGCTCGGTAGCTCAGCCTGTAATCCCAGCACTTTGGGAGGCTGAGGTGAGTGGCTTGCCTGAGCCCGGGGGTTCGAAACCAGCCTGGGCAACTTGATGAGACCTCATCTCTACAATTAAAAAAAGAACCAAAAATCAGCCGGGTGTGGTAGCGTGTACCTGTAGTTCCGGCTACTTGGAAGGCTGAGGCGGAAGGATTGCCAGAGCCCAGCATGTTGATGCTGGGGTGGCCATGAGTGTGCCACTGCACATCAGCCTGGGCAACTGAGTGAGACGCCAACAAAAACAATCATGATGATGGTAAAAGGGCTGCCTACCCTACTTACACAACGTCCTGAAGCTCACAACACAGGTTCACACCGTGATGCCACTTGATTCTTTCTGGCCCTGGTGACCACAAAGTGGGGCTTATCTTACAAATTCGTAGTTAATGAACAGGAGATGGGGACCAGCTTGCTCAAGACCGTGTGAGGAGGGGGATGGAGCCCAGGCACAAGCCAGCCCTCTGAGTCACAACTCGCCCCCCTCTCACCTCCCTCCTGCCCACACTTGGTTGGGTGGGAGGCAGGCAGAGCCCAGGGGCAAGCTAGCCCTTGGAGTGACATCTCGCACTCTTCCCACCTGTCCACTCTTGGTCTGGTGGGAGGCGGACAGAGCCCAGGGGCAAGCCAGCCCTCCAAGTGACACCTCGCCCTCTTCCAAGCTTGGCCTGGCGGGAGAGGGCAGCTTGGCCCAAGGAACAGGGTGTGGAATCCTGTTTGTTCGTTTGTTGTGTCAACCAGGTTGCTGTTTCTTTAAAATCCACAGCTGTGGTCGTCCTCTACATGGGACGCGCCAAAGAAATATTGTGGTGCTTTCAAACAATATGAAAAAATGAATGTTGTAACTGGAGTTCTAGACAGTCTTTCTTTAGTGCAGGCAGCAACCCTTACTCAGGAGAAACATTTGAGAAGAAGGCCAAGACCTACAGCTTGCTCAGAAGAAAGAGAGCTGACTCGAAATCTCCTGAAGGTGTTACATCAACACCCGGGGCAGAGGTCTTTCCACACCTTGTGTTTCTCCTTCCGTATTACGCTCGCCTGCGTAAACGGTCAGGAAATAGGACAAACAGCTGGAAAAGAGAGGGCGGTGCCAAGAGGGTCCTGAGAAGAGGGCAAACGAGGGACGATGTCTCTGGTCACCAGCACGTGGAGTTTGGTGGTCAACAGCGAAGTTGTGTTTAAGGTGGAAACTTTTTATCATTTTTAAATGTTCACCGAATGAGAGAAAAATGTGTCCTGGCTAGCCTGCAGAGACAGGCCAAATGAGGTGCTCACCACCCAACGCAAGCTGAGGAGCTGGACGCACCGTGGTCCCGGGGAAGTCAGTGCGTGCCTGCACCCACACCTGAACTGAGTAGCCTCGCACTGCCATGCAGGTCGCGGCACCCCGGCTATCAAAAAGGGTGATCACTTCAGGGCTCTAGGAAAGGCAGCCTGTAACTGTCAGAAAACCAAAATCCACTACCTTCAACCTTTCCTGGGAGAAGGAGCACTGGGCGTGGGGTGCGGATTCCTGCCTTCTGCAGGGCCGCATCGCCTCCCTCCACGTGAGCGCCCACTCTCTGCGGCCCATGGCAGAAGGGGCTGGCCTGGCCACTCACGGGTGGGGCACACAGCCATGCTCCAGGAGTGCATGAATTAGAACAACTTCAAAAGTGTAGACGTGTACATTCTGGCAGAGATAGCACGGATTCTGCTTACGGTGGCTGCATGTGCAGTCTCTGTGCATTGGCTACATACGACTTGTAAGGAGGTGGTTAATAAATTCTTATCACTACGCCCATGAACATAATCAGATGACAGGAAACAACATCATCTAATATAATAGAATTATCCCATACAACTCAATAAAAAAATGTGATCATATCTTTTAGCAAATT
Organism: Tarsius wallacei; assembly: GCA_963574415.1. Lineage (NCBI taxonomy): Eukaryota > Metazoa > Chordata > Mammalia > Primates > Tarsiidae > Tarsius > Tarsius wallacei. The sequence continues at coordinate 24,259 of CAUYQG010108566.1, forward strand.
GTCTCTAAAACAATTTTAGGTGTCTTTATATATACAGAGGGTCATAAATACTATAGTTCCTATTAGTTTAGTTTTTGTCAATTAAAAAGTAATATCAGATATAGCACAAAAGTAACTTTAGAACAGAAATCAAAGAGTCCATCTGTTTCCCTAAATGAAATTTACCACTTTAAATGCTGACAACTTGTTTAAATACAATCTTACTTTGAGGATGTCGGAAACATAGGAATGATTCCTGAAAACATCACGCTAAGTAACTGAGCCTGCGATAAGTTCCACATAAAAGCCAGCTAACCTAATTTTGCAAATTGCTTGAAATTGCAGATGAAGATATTAACAGCTCTTTTATTAAAGGATAAAGTGACCATAATACCCAAGGCAATAGGCTGATTAAAGCAGGTGCACTGGAAGATAACCGTAAGCGTCATAATTCCTCGGATAATAGATCCGCGATTCACTGTAATGCGCTTATCAAGCAATATGGAAAATTGGGTCAAATTAGACAGTGAGTCAAAGTTGTCCACACATGACACGGCTTGCCATGGAGACAATCAGAGTGACATTTCTTAACCTAAGTGTCTAGAGATAAGAAACTTGGCATTGAATTAGTCAGTCACCTAACCTTTTGGAAAATCTATGACTGTGACCAGTAAAAGAAAATTGCATTAACAATGGGCAATTATTGTATCATTGCAGGGAACAAATTATTCTTGCTAATAATAAATTGAAATTCTGCCTTTCTGTAGACGTGAGGGCTTAGAAAAAAGACTGATGGTTATTTGCATAAAATCATGTACCTAACTCACATACTCATTGTGGCTGTTCTGGGTGGCCATGATCAACTTTAACATTCTCACAGAACAAATCCTCAGAGGGCCATTGTGAGACGCTAATAATTGTGGTATCAATCAGATTTTTATCAGCTTTTCTGAAATGGAAATATTTAATTTTCCATGAGGCCAAACATTCATTTTGCTTTTGGAAGCTGACGTGAAACAAAGCCGCACCCAAACAGACTGACTCTACATTGCCTACTAGTTAGGGGGACTTGAAAGGCTGTTTGGAGAGAGGTTTTCTAGATATTTCCTATTTAAGATTGGGCACCTCCAAGCAAATGCTGCCACTCTTTGGTCACTAAATTAGCTGGTGTCAGCTAGACTTAAGTACAGATACGATGGATGCCACCAGCCTGGACAGGGGTAACTGCTGTGTTCAGAAAGTGCAGATACGACCGCCTTTGGACACACAGGTAAGAAACTGCAGTTCTCCCCTCCTAGGTGTCATGCTACGGTCAACGAGTCAGACCCCTACACAGGGAGGAAGGACCTGGCGCCGGCTCGTGTGGACATCTGGGGCAGCCAGTCACTCAGACGTGGACACAGAAAACACGTGTGCTGAGAACCAGAAGCTGTGTGCCTCTGCCCCGATGAGGAAGGGCCTGCTTTCCTGGGGACCTCTGGACTCTTGGAAGGGTGCCACCTAATCCCCACTCCCCGCACCTCTGCTGGTCACACCCGCCTGGAGTGACGCTCTTGGCGTTCACTCTTCCCAGGGGTTCTTGCGTCAGCAGCCTCTGGAGGACGTATGGCTGGGCCTCACCACAGACCGTCCGCTTCAGAGCGAGTGTGGGTCCCAGAGTCTGTGTTTCCCACCAGCCCCCGTGACACTGATGCAGGCTTCGGGCGCCTCTGCTCCTCCACAGCCACGGGGCGGGTCCTTTGGCCCACTCACACTGTCCTCTTCACTCACTGACTTCTTTGGTCAGCTGTCACATCACAGAAAATCGCAGACACGTGTGGAAGAATGCAATGTGACCACACACTCCGCCAACAGCAGAGCTCACTGGCGTCTCCTGTCCCAGTCACTTAGTGCCTTCCTGCCACCTCACCTTCTGTGGGGATGACCTCTTCTGTCCTGCATCCCCAGAGGGAATTCAATTTCAAGATCATTTCTTCACCCATTTTTTATTCCTTCCCTTTTCCCTCCTGCAGTTGCAATTTCCTTTTACTTGACCGGGGATATCACGTAGGCTGCACAAAGAGAGCAGTCTGCTTAAGCTATTATTGCATATGCATGCACAGGACCTGGGGTGAGTGCTGACGGTTTTGAGAGGTGCCTCTGAGCCCGCATGGATTCCAAAAGCCACGGCAACCTGGGGTGCCACCGTCGGGCAGTTGAGTCATGTCTCCTTCCCCAGACCTCTCACCGTTGGGTACTGGGCATGCTACAGGGGGTTTATCAGAGGCCAGAGCTCGGAACCACATGAGCTGGTTGGGGCCACTAGGACTGTTGATGACTAGAATCCATGCAAAATATGCACTTGAAGTAGTGTGTTGCTACGCCCTCTCAACCAAAAATCGAAAAGTTTATGGTGATAACCAGTAAATACGCCTAAGGACCTGTTCTGATTGGGAATGTCCCAACAGGGTATTTATGCTTTTGTAGGGCGAAATTAGTATCGTTGTTATGCTCTGAATGTTTGGCTCGCCCAAAATGTACGTGCCCAAGCCCGACCCCTCAAGGCGATGGGATGAGGAGGTCATTAGGCCAGGAGGGCAGAGCCCGGCGAACGGGATTAGGGCCCTTCTTAAAGAGCCCCCAGACAATTGGCTCTCCCCTGCCCCTGTGCGAAGACACCACCGTAAGGCACCGTGAATAAGCCAGCTCAGGGCCCCACCAGACACTCTGCCAGTGCCTTGCCCTTGGCCTCCCCCCTCCAGGACTGGGAGAAATAAGCTCAGGCCTCGCCAGATACTGTGCCCGTGTCTCCTTGCCCTTGGCCTCCCAGCCTCCGGGACTGGAAGAAATACATTTCTGTTGCTCATGAGCCTCCCGGTGTGGGGCATTTTTGCTACAGGAGTCCAGACAGTCCAAGAAGCCCCTGAAGTGGCAAGGGAAGCCTTGGGTCGCTCGAGTGCCGTGCTCTCCCTCGAAGCCCACACGCCACAGTCAAGAGACAGGAAGGCCCAGGCTCACTCACCCAGAGCCCTCAGCGCCGCCCAGCTTCAAAGGGCTGCGGCACAAAGCAGCTCTCCTGAAGAGGGGCGTTCTCGGAGCTTCCATGAGAAGGGCGCAGCTAGAAGAGTGAGGAAGGAAGGCGATGTGTAGCTGCTCGGAGAGTCAGGAGCGAAAGGAAGGAACCAGGCGTGTGCGGCTGATGACGACGACCCGAGGACTCTTTCTCACGGGCCGCGCCTGGCCTGTGAGCGGCTCCTTTCCTCTACTTTTCAGCTCCTCATCCTCCTTCTCGCTCTTATTGTTAAAAGTTACTTTGTATCTTGTTGTTCTTTATTTTGTCATTGTCCGAACAAATCTAGGTAACCATGACCAGCGTATTCACTCCTTTGTTGGCTTCAGCCCACGCCTAACAGGTGAAAACAGGAGTGCCCTTACAGCCCCTTCCTTGATGGCGAACTCTCCTCAACCCCGATTTCCATAAGGGCTCTTCAGCTCGGGCTGGACGCCGTCGGGGGCTAAAGGGAGAGCCTGGGCAGGTCACTGAGGGGCTCTCTGTCCTCACTCAGCACACAGTGGGGTAAGACACCCCCAACTCACAGGCGTATATTCCGTCCTGTGTGCTCTGCCTGGAAAGCCTGTTTTGCGAAATTTCCCCTCAGCTGTAATCAAAGCCCTTATCTTCTGCTTCCTGCATACTGCTCTGTAAGTGCGTGCTTTCAGCACCAGCACTCGGGGCAATTTCTTTTACAAGTGGTTCCTTCAGCACGAGCTGGAAATGTTATAAACAGAACCAGCCATGCGGGCAGCGTGGAGCGATTTTCATGGCAACATTTCACAGAATGTATTTAGTCCATTTACATTCTCTCACCGAGGCTTACAGGAAGGCAGATTCCACGTCTCCTCGGGAAGAGGTCAGACGAAACTTGCAGAGGGAACTTGGAGGTTAGGCAAAAATCCAAACTCATAAAAGCACAGCCATCTTAACACTAGTACAAACGAACTGTTCCTTGGTGTAGCAGATGGCAGTATCTTATGAACCGTTTTGCAACATTATAGGATCCCCAGCATTCACTGAAATTCAGCTTCATGATTACCATTTACAGTGCTAAAATGCTTTTTGCACAAGATATTTTTGAGGGAGGTGCTATGTTGTGAACCCCAAAAGAGCCTGTTAGGATGTGAAAGGATCGCCTGATATCTACAAAGGCAGGTGAGAACCAGGTCACCGTAACATAGCAGGGATCATTTTCCAGGCTAGAGATGCTAAGATCCTGAAGTCACTACATCTTAGTTTTAAAGAAAGGTTCCAGTTAAACTGGGTGAGGTTACACAAATGCTAGTTTATGTTAGAACATAACTAACTGTGGAATACACACTCATCCAATGAATATCTAGCCCTATACAATCATGGTTAAGGGATTGTTCACTATACATAGCCAGTCCATTTAGAACTAGCAGCTACTCATCTGACTGGAGGAAGTAACTTCAAGGAAGGCTGAGAAGGCTTCTGAATGGAGAAATGGCAATCATTGGGAGAGGAAACTTGCTAAATGGAGATGTGCTGTGTATCCACAAATTCCATCTTGTCTTCTCCCCCAGATATGGAAGGGGATGGAAGAATTTAGAGACAAAGATTTTTAAAGCCCATGGAGATCTTCTTAGCAGTAGGACATTGGAGCCACAGAAGCAGGGATGTTTAATTAAACTGAATGCAAGTCATGACCAGGGAGGAGGAAAACTGGGGACCAGGGGCTCTGAGTAGCAAAGGGTGCCCATTTTAAAAGAAAAAGTATGAGCAGTTGGATTTTATCTCCTTAAAAATGAAAGAGAGGTTGGGCTTGGTGGCTCAGCCTGTCATCCTAGCACTTTGGGAGACCGAGGCGTGTGGATCGCCTGAGCCCGTGGGTTCGAGACCAGCCTGGGCAACTTGGCGAGACCTCGTCTCTATGATAAAATAAAAATAGCCGGGCGTGGTAGGGCTTGCCTGTAGTTCCGGCTACTCAGAAGGCTGAGGTAGAATGATTGCCAGAGCCCAGAAGGTCAACGCTGAAGTGGCCGTGAGCGTGCATGCCACTGCGCTCCAGCCTGGGTGAAGGAGTGAGACTCCAATTCAAAAAAAAAAAAAGAAAGAAAGAGAAGTGGGTATGTCATTAAGATATTTTAAGATTAACTTGCCAGAGATACTAGTGATAGAATGGCTTTCTATCTTTCTCAATGATAGAAATAGTAATTTAGTCATACCTTATAGAATGTGGTTTCATATACAACACCCAAATTTTGTGTTTTGTGGTAAATGTTATGTTTGTTGTCTTTGTAGCATTGTAACTGTCATATTCTAACGCACTGAACACTGTTTCATTTCATAAGCTGTCACAAAAGTACTCACCTGGGGCTTAATCCTTCCTGAAATGTTATATAAAAACAATTTTCAATTTTTTTTCGAGAACACACACTAGGGTGATCAAGTCTCCTTTGGCAGATCACCATGGGGTGTGTGGCTCTAGGGTACACTAGGGCACTTGCAAAGCTCATTTTCAGGAAGCAGGGAGCACCGCCTGACTGTGAGCCCTCTGTCCTCCGGGACAGATCCTCAAAGCCTGTGCTGGCGAGTTCATGCCAATTATGGTGGAAAAGGCCTCGGCATCCCAGTCACCTGGGTTAGGTAGTGGGGCACGGAAGGGACAGGGCAAAGACGAAATGCTATCCTTGAGATATTTCTTCAAGTAAGCAACAGCCCAGATCGATAATCTGCCCAGCTAGCAAGCAGAGATGCCACGATTCTCCCGATACAAAGAGAACAGCTCCAACAGACAGGTGTCATTTCTTACATCCCCAAGAGGAAGCTGGATGGATCTATATAGTGAGTCTCCTACCCTTCAGCTGCCAGGAACAAATCCATCAAATTCCAAAAAGGGAAGAAAGAAACAGCTTGGGTACAGCTGAATCATTCACAACCACGTTCCCAGCGATCGCTTCAATGCTAAACTCTTCAGTCTAGATTTAGAAAGAAGACGAGAGCAACATCAAGGGACAGCTTCGAAGGGCTTGAGGACCCAAGAGGAGGAGCCTGGGGTGAAGCCAACCGAGAAACAATGGAGCGGGGTAGTTTTCCTTTGCCCTGAGAGGGTGGAGGAGGCTGGATTCGACCGCCCTCACAGTGATGATCCCGGGAGTCTCCTAACATGCAACGAAACGTCTCTTGAACTGTTTTCCTGTTTACGTCACCTCACACTTTCTCAGAACAAAGTCGGCAAACGTTTTACTGAACGAGTTCTGTGGGCACATGCTTATTAAAGTGGTGTCTGAAGAGTCTTAGTGGGTGCAGAGACGGTTCATGCTCTCCTCCCACACGCACAAAAGTTCGCTTGCTCGCTGGGATTATTTTTTAAAGTAAAAGAGTGGAATAAATGAATACAAGTAACGGCAAAAGGCATTGTCAAAGTGATGCTTTTAAATTGTAAAGATGTGGTGTCAACCAAAATGCCCATCGGCTGACGAGTAGATAATGGCGATGTGCTACAGACACACCATGAAATACTATCCTGCCACTGAAAAGCATGAAATAACGTCTTTCTGCCACGACTTGCATGGAACTGGAGGGCGTCATCCTAAGTGAACTAACTTGAACAGAAAACCAAACGCCGCACATTCTCACTCTTAAGTGGCAGCTAAACTAAGGATTTGCAAGGGCAGAGAGAAGGGGATCAGGGACGCTGGAGACTCAGATGGGGTGGGGGCAGGAGGGACAAAAGGTCACCTGCCGGGTACAAGGGGCATAGGTGGTGGTGGTGGGCACACTTGAAGCCCAGACTTCTTTGCCACTCTACAATGCAGCCCTGTAACAAGAAACCATCTGTACCCCCTGTAGCTACTAAAATCAAACAAATAAATAATAAAAAATAAAGCGTAAGTCAACAACGTCAGTCTTGTTTTCTTTTCTTTTCTTTCTTTTTTTTTTGAGTTGGAGTCTCCCTCCGTGGCCCAGGCTGGCGCACAGGGACACTCTCACAGCCACCCCAGCGTCGACCTGCTGGGCTCTGGCGATCCTTCTGCCTCGGCCTTCCAAGGAGCCAGAACTACGGGTGCGCACTAATACACCCGGCTAATTTTCTGATTTATTGTAGAGATGAGGTCTCGCCAAGTTGCACGGGCTGGCCTCGAACCCGCAGGCTCAGGCCATCCACTCATCTCGGCCTCCCAAAGTGCTGGGGTGACAGGCCAAGCCACCGAGCCCGGCCGTCAGTCTTGTTTTCAAATTGCTTTCTGGTTTCCCACGTCACTCGGAACAAGGTCCAGCGTCCTTCAGTGGGGGCAGGTCATCAGGTGGGCGTCCCTGCGGCCTCGCTGTCCCTCCTCTGCCTCTCCCTTCTGCACGGCCAGCTGTGCCTCGCCCCTGGCTGTGCCTCCCCTTTCGATCCTCACCCACCGTTCCTGCCAGTGCCTACCCAGCTGCTTCCCACCCCACGCCCGCCCCACACCCCTCCCCCGCTGGCTGTTCCACATCTTCCTCCTGCTTTCTTCCCCCCACCTCTCCCTTCCCCAGCTGTGCCTTCCCCACACCCTGCGGACCTGTCTCCCCCCTGCCGTTCCTTCCCGGGCCCCACCCTCCCCCCACACCCAGAAGGTCCAGGCCGCCTCTGCTCAGAGCCTCTGACACCACTGCTCCCTCTGTCCCCAGGCATGCCCACGCCCCACTCTGGATTCTGTGGGCTTCTTCCTACCTGAACTGGTCCTGCCACCCGTTCACATTCATCCCAGGACTCTGTCCCTGCCAGACTTAGAGGGGCAGGCCACGCACGTCCACTCCCGCCCTCCCTGCTGCAGGTGGGCTGCACTCTCCACTCCCCACCCTGTGGCCTCGTCACCTGTCCAGGCCAGTTCAACACAAGCAGAACACTTAAGGCCTGTGTGGCCAGGCCTGGTGTCCTGCGTGGCTGACATGGATGCCCACGGGCTGCAGACCCGAAAGGGGGATCAGAAAACGTGTGCACAGGCATCCAGCCTAGCCCTCCCAGGTAAGTCCGGGACACTTTATTATCATCCTTTACTTTGTAACTTTTTCAGACTTGGGGGGTTCAAGTGCAGCTCTGTTCCATGGGCACGCTGTGTGATGGTGGAGTCAGGGCTTCCGGTGCGCCCATCACCGGACGCGTGCACACTGTCCCCGTGAGTCATTTTTCACCCCTCACCTTTCCGCCCCCTACCTTTGGAAGCGCAGCCCATCTGTAATCCGCAGGTGCATGAGGGAGCCCCACAGAAATCTGCAGACACCCCAGTTCAATCCTCAGTTGCTCTCCAGTGGACGCCAGACCCTCGAGCTACATGGGGTTTGCAGCTGGAGGGCGCTGCTGACACTTCGGTGATTGCTATCTGGTATTTCTGTGGCAATGCCTCGCTGTAGATCTTGATTTTTTTGTCGCACATCTGCCGTCTCACATGTTATGTATTTGTGTGTGCTCACTTACTGTCATGTTCCTCTCCCACAACACAGGCTCCCGGACAAGAAGCCTTTTATTGTTTATTGCTGCTTGTCTTCCACCTGGAATGGGGCCTGCACTTGGTAGTCTCGCAATAAATAACTGTGGAATGGATTAGCTAATAATTTGTTTTATAAATTATTTCTAATGATGATTTTAAAAATTTTATAAATTATTTAAAATGTGTATGAACTTAGCTAGCAGCTAAGTGTATAAAACAGATATAGCCTATGTCCTCATGGAAATTATAATCCAAATAGTTACTGGTATAAAATAATGTCTCATTTGCCTAAGAATAACTGAGTGCCCTGCAGTTATAATACTTATAATTTCCTCTCCAGTCACATCAAAAAAACTAAACTGCTGTCACAAGAAAAAGACTTTCACTTATGGCATTTCCTATGCAATGACATGAAGTCAATTCTTTTCCATCGCCTTATTAATAATAAACTTTACTTACACAGAATCGGCCCACTGTAATATTTATAATTCAATTATCTATTTGTTTATCCTGTTCAGAGTTCTACACATGAACCGATTCTACAAACTTCTCCCTTTCTTTCTTCTTATTCTTTTTTACTCGATTATCAATTAAATGTCAAATATTTTCAAAACATTACTACATATGAGGTGCTTCAAGTAACTGAAAGACACAGAAGAAGTATATAGCAAACTCCTTAGGGTCTAGAAACATAATAACCTCTTAGGAAGTTATCGACCCCCAAAACAGGCTAGACACTTTAGCAAGTAAATAGACCACCTGCACCCCATTCTAACTTATACAAGGTGGACCCCCACAAAACTGAAATTTATTTATTTAAAAATTGTGTGTTTATTCTTACATGTTTAAACTTCAGCCATCTTCAAAGTGCTCTCGTTTGATGCAATACGCCTAACAAGATGCTTTTTCAACTGCTAAAAACAGTTTTCGAACTGGTCAATTTTGATGCCTTTTAGTGCTTCTGCAGTTTTTTGTTTCACCTTCCACCCTGGCAAAATGTTTCCGTTTGAGGACTTTTTTAATTCAGGGCAACAACAACAACAACAACAAAAGTTGCTCAGGGTGAGATTGGGTGAATAGGGAGGGTGGGCAAGGTGGCCATGCTACTTGGGGTCAAAAACCACTGAACACTCAGTCCGGTGTGGGCAGGTGCACTTGTAAATCACACATCATGAAATGGGCAAATGCCCTGAAAACATTTCCAAAAAAAATTTACTGAAGCCGAACTCAGCCTCTCACAATGCTAACTGGTACACTGATGCTGATTGGGTCCTAGAACATTTACTTAGTGGGGGAAGCCTTTGCTACTAGGGGCCCGACCTCCAAAAGATAATTCCAGTTTTTTGGGTCCCCCTAATATCTGCAACCTAAGTTCACACCTTTCTCCTGCACAGTGAAAAGTCCAAATATTTCCTAAATTTCTCATTCTTTTTCACATTTCTTCCTTTTGATAGCTGTTATATCTCCCTAGATATAACACTCAACTTAATTGAAGAAGAGATGATCACTTTTACAAAACCATCACAAATGTTACCCAGAAAGCACCAGCTCTCCCCTTCCTTCCATGGCCTGCATGATTGCATCCTGAACTTTCTACACTCAATTTTATGGGAATATATTTTTTTTTCCGGAGAAAATGACCATTGTTTTAGTCAGATTCTCAAAGGAAGTGTTGCCCTCCAAAACATAACTCATTCACTAGAATGTAAACCTTTTAGAGATAGAAATTCCGTCCTATTTATTATTAGAGTCTAAAAGGTAGGTATTCAGAAAATACTTGTGGAGAGCAAAACAAATTAGCTAGCTATTCACGGAAGCATGAATTCATTACATGCCAAAATGAATCATATTGAACAGATGTTGTCTTATCGGCTCAAAGAAGAGGGGTTGAGTTGGGGCACCCGGGTTGGACTTCAGAAGAGGCAGGGGCTGCACAAGGCTTGAAGGGTGGCAGGAATGGAGGGCGGGTGCTGGCGACAAGTGGAATGTGCGGGAACGAGACAAGACTCGGGGGCTGGAAGAAGCCTCACACCCCGGGGAACTGGTCCAGATGGACCCGAGTGCAGGTGTGGGCCCCTTTGAGCAGACTGCACTTATTGAGAAAGTCCTCAGTTCTGCTCTCAGGAAGCCGCAGGCAGCCCTCCTTTAGGCAAAACCACGTGAAAACAGCATTTTTGGATGTGGACATACCATTGACCGTCCTCCCCGTGCTTCATGGACCTTTTTACAACCTTCCTTCTCAGGGCACCGACAGCACGGATCACCTATGTCTGCTCAGCATTTTCCTTGAGACTGACATCCTGCCCGGCTCACATGTTCAACGTGGCTCTGATTTATTGGCTTAATATCAAGAAACCATCAGGCAGTCGGCTCTTTTCTGCCTGAACATGGACCTGTGACCTTAATCTGATGCCTTTCAAGATCCTTTGTTTTTCCGTAGAAGACCAATTAAATTTCACTTTGAAGAGATTATATTGCAAAAATGCCATATAAGTTATGTCTATCTCATGAAGGTAAAAAGATAAAATAATTTTATTCAAA
>CAUYQG010108567.1:0-19897 GCA_963574415.1 Tarsius wallacei
CCCCCCCCCCCCCCCCCCCCCCCCCCCCCCCCCCCCCCCCCCCCCCCCGCGCCCCCCCACAACAAGGCATGTGGATCAAAGTGAAATTTTAGATACCAGGGATGTTTTTTAATCTGAGGAAAAAGGCCCTTAGAAATAACAGCAGTAAAAACAGAGTTTTCTAGAAGATTTCTAGGGGGATAAAAAAATATTTTACTAATTATCTGACATGTCTGAGTATTTAGAAAATAACCATGAGGGGTATTAATCAAATATAAGCTCCACAGGGGCAGGAATTTTTGTTTAATTTGTTCACTGATGATCTCTAGTGCCTAGAACAGTGCCTGACAGATAAGGAGCCAATAAATGAATCTGATGGAGTATTTGAAAATAAAGAGAGATTAGGTGCATAGAAAACTGAGTGGGGGAAAAAGTGATGCACTTGTTAACCCCAAGAAAAACAAACAGTTGAATAAAAAAGATACCTAATTATAGTACACGATACATATTATTGTATACTCTCAAAATATTAATCATAATAATGTAAGCATTGACCAATGACTAAGATGAAAACTGTCATATAACTACAAGTATATTTGGAGGGAAGGAAGAAAGTAGTAGGATCCAGGTTGTAGGCAAGCAAAATCTTTATCCACCATTACAGTAAGATGCCAGATCAACAGAAGTATACACATATTATTGGAAATATGGAGGTAAACACCAGAGGAGATAACTGAGTCAAAAGTTCTTAGATCCAAGTAGGTGGGAAGGAATGAGGAAGGGCAATGTCATATTTTATGCTTTTGAGTAATAATGCAGTAAGTCCTCTACATATCTGGCATACATTGTCACGTGTGTACATCCTTTACGAGTGGTGGTGCTTTTGTGTACTTTACTGTACAGCACTGTTTGTTTTTTATGTATTATTTGTGTGAAAAGTATTATAAACCTATTATAGTACAGCACTCTATGGCCAATTGTGTTAGTTGGGTAACCTAGCCTGACTTTGTTGGATTCATTAACAAATTGGAACTTGTTCATATGTAGGAGACTTGCTGTATTTGATTTTTTTTTAATCTTATGGTTGCATTGTTTTATTTATAATATTTTTTTAAATGAGGAAAGACCTTGATCTGAGCTAGAAATAATGGGTCAGACCAAATAAATAAATTCTCAACCACAAGTGCCAGTATGTAAGTAAGCTAATGCAGAGGTTCCCAAACTTCCTTGACTCACGGCAGCTTTAATGTCTTGATAATTTTTTCACAGCTTCTGTAGGCCAAAATAAATACCCAGCAGTTCCATTTATTAACTAACTACATGAAACAACTTAGCAGTAGTTTATATGGAATCTGACAGATGTCACCTTATTTACCTCAAATTCAAAATATCAGCAGGCCTTGTGGTTTATGCCTGTAATCCCATCACTCTGGAAGGCCCAGGCAGGAGGACTGCTTGAGCCCAGGAGTTTGAGACCAGTCTGAGCAACATAGCAAGACCTTATCTCCACAAAAGAATTTTTAAAATTAGCTAGGTGTGGTGGCGTGCACCTGTAGTCCTAACTACTCAGGAGGCTGAGGCAGAAGGATCCCCTGAGCCCAGTAGGTCAAGACTGTGGTGAGCCGTGATCACGCCACTGCACTCCAGCCTGGCAACAGAGTGAGACCCGACTCAAAACAAAACAAAAATATTCTGGGGTGCCATTTGGGAAGTAGTACAACTGCAGTTTTTCTTCTCACTGGCTGGTTGACCTTAGGCACTAAACCTCATTTTCTCATCTGAAAAAATGGGAATAACCGTATCTTTCTCTTTGTGTCATGGTGAAGATTCAAGGAGCTAATACACACAGAACACTTAGCTGAGTGGCCTGGCTCATGGTAAACACACACTCAGCACCCATTAGGTATACGAGGAATAGAAAATTCTGAATTGCCACACAAAATGAGGGGCTAAGTGATTGTCTTTTCCAAAAATATTTACAAATCCTATCCCCTTCCCATATTAACGGGAAATTATCAAAGTAAGATTAAGAGAAATCAACCATCTATCCCCCCAGTGAGTGAGAAGTCCCGTCCACTCCCTTTAACCTAACAATAGAGAAATTCATTGCAAAAACCACCAGAGATTTTTTTTTAAATCCCCTATCTTTGGCAGCCAAGAATCTCTTCACTCCGTATGTGTATATTCTTGTCTCTGCATTGTGTCTCTGGTCTTGGGTAGTTGCTGTCACTCCTAGACACTTCTGTCCCTGCAATATTCCATGGTAAGCTGCTCTTTATCAAGCTTCTGAATGAAAGCAGGGATCTGGGTCGTCGAGGTGGATTGGCCACACCATCTGGAAACACCTAGTCATCCATTCAGCAAATATTTATTGAGCACCTACTATGTGCTAGGCACTGTGTCTGGGGACAAAGGGACAAAACAAAGTCCCCAGTCTCATGGAGCTTTCATGCTGGTTAGAGGAGAGGGTTGAGTAAATATACAAAATGATAGATGATGATAAGTGCTATGAAGAAAAAAGACTTTGTCTCTACAAAAGAATTTTTAAAATTAGCCAGGTATGGTGGCATGCACCTGTAGTCCTAACTACTCAGGAAGCTGAGGCAGAAGGATCCCCTGAGCCCAGTAGGTCGAGGCTGTGGTGAGCCTCTGGGAAGCTAAGACGGGAGGACTGCTTGAGCCCAGGAGTCCAGAAGTCCAGAAAGTGATGGGAGTAGAATAATTTTGAATTTGCAGGAAGTGAGGACACAGATCTTGTGGACATCAGAGGAAGAATGTTCCAGACATAGGGCACAGTAAGTGCAACAGCCCGGAGGTGAGAGCATGTTTAATGAGTTCAAGGAAGCCAGTGGTCTGGAGTACAGCGAGCCTGGGGCGAGGGCCAGAAGATGACCGGGAAGTCGGAAGGCAGAGGTGAGGGGCGTGAGGAAATCCCTGGAGAGCAAGACAGAAAGTCCACTGATGGCTTTAAGCTGCAGAGGGACATAGTTTCAAGGAACTGCTGTGAACAGACTCTGAGAGGGGAAAGGAGGAAGCTGCGAAAACACTTGGGGGGCTAGTGTAATCACCCAGGAGAGAGTGGGGGCTTGGGCCACGGGGGCAGCGGTGGAGGTGAGGAGGGGTGGTCAGAGTCTGATAGATTCTGAAGAAGTCAGCCACTGGATGCGAGAGAAAGAAATGAATCAAGGCTTCCCCCAAGCACCTGGAAGAACGGAGGCACCATTCGCCCAAAGGGGAAGATGGGCTGGGTAGGGTGAAGGAGGCTGGGGCGAGGGGAAGGAATTCACGAGTCAGCATTAGATAGCTGGGGTTGCCTGATGGTTTTCAGATGTCATATAAGAAGTTACAGTTATACTTCTGGAGTTCAGGAGAGAAGTCTGAGCAAGAAATATGAATTTAGGCGTCATTCCCACATAGATGGTGTCTGAATACGGGACACAGGGAGAGATGACCCCGAGAGGAGTGTAGCTGGGGGATGAGAAGGGGAGGGAACTTTGTCTTGAGGCTGCCCAAGGTTGGGGAGGTCAGAAGGAATCAGCAAAGCAGACAGAGAAAGAGTAGCCAGAAAGTCTGGTGTCCAGGAAGCCAAATGAAGAGAGTTTCAAAAATGAGGGCAAGACCTGCCGCATCAGGTAAAGGAGGAACAGCCCCAGGATGTGCAATATTTCAAAGCAACACTCCACCAATGAAACGCTCTGCATCTGGTTAACACAGCGTCTGACATTTGTTTAACAGCTCAGAAAACAGAATATTTCATCTGCTTTAACATGCTGTGTCCAATCTTTTAAAACATCTCCACATTTATTACAAACGTTAAAAAGGAAAAGAAGATTGGGCGTGGTGACTATTTAGCCTGTAATCCCAGCACTTTGGGAGGCCGAGGGTGAGAGTATTGCCTGAGCCCCGGGGGTTCAAGACCAGCCCGGGCAGCATGGTGAGACCTCGTCTCTACAAGAAATCACAAAAATTAGCTGGGCGTGGTGGCGTGCGTCTGTAGTTCCAGCTACTCGGGAAGCTGAGGTGGAAGGATCGCCTAAGCCCAGCAGGTTGAGGCTGCGGGGGACGTGAGCGTGCCACTGCACTCCAGCCTGGGTGACAGAGTGAGACTCCAACTCAAAAAAAAAAAAAAAGCGAAGATTTGGTTGGCCTGGGCTTCTGCACCTACAAACTTAGGTCTTTCTCCCTCCTCGTGCACAGTGAACCAAACTCCAGCAAAGGCACTTGGTGTTCCAGCGACATGACAGAAATGTTAAGCATCACATTTCAAAGAGGCACCTGAGTTTTGCTGAGCCATTTTCAGAGCAGGAGGCTTGTGGCTGGGGAGGTGGCACCATGCACATGTGTGTCTTTTTTTCCAACTTGCCTCCCTCGGGAGGGGAGTGCCCATCTCAGTTCTCTTCTGATGGCACACTCTGATGCCCTGAGCATTGCTGGGATCTCTCCCTCTATTTTGCTTCTCTCTGCTCACTTTGCCTCTACACCCCATCCCCTAAAAGGCAATTGTGTATCTACTGGTTTCATGGAGGTCTCAAATCAAGGATGGTTTCTCCTCAGAGAAGTCTGGCCATCTTGAGTGTGAACGACGGGCTGTCTATGAGTCTCTGTGCAGACGCCACGTATTAAGCTTTTTGTGATAATTTAGTCTCTGAATTAGAACTGCTCTCATGAGTAAGGGAATCCAATTAAAACTGACATGTCCTCCATTCCCGAACCAAAGGTTTTTAAAACTCAAGTAGTTCAACGTTCCTCTTAATAGCAACTTTGTCTTGGATGCTAAAAGTTTCTGGGGTTTAGGATGCATTGTGACTATAATTGCACGTCAGCATTTAGATTTTTAGACGAGCCGCATTCTTACCACATTTGACTAGCCCACTTGTCATGTGGTAGATAATGCTTCTCAAGTGTAAAGAGATATTTTAACTCTGTGCTTAAAAAACAGTAAAGTTAGCTGGGCTCAGTGGCTCAGCCTGTAATCCCACGCTTTGGGAGGCTGAGGTGAGTGGATTGCCTGAGCCCGCGGGTTCGAGACCCGCCTGGGCAACTTGGCGAGACATCATCTCTACAATAAATCAAAAAAAAATTAGCCAGGCGTGGTAGCGTGCGCCTGTAGTTCCAGCTACTTGGAAGGCTGAAGCGGAAGGATCGCCGAAGCCCAGCAGGTCGAGGCTGCGGTGGCCGGGAACGTGCCACTGCACTCCAGTCTGGGCGACAGAGTAAGACTCCAACTCAAAAAAACCCAAAAAAACAGTAAAGTTGCCAGGCACGGTGGCTCATGCCTGTAATTCTAGCACTTTGGGAGGCAGAAAGGGGAAGACTGCCTGAGCTCAGGGGTTTCAGACTAGCCTGGGCAATTTGGCAAGACCTCGCCTCTACTATAAATCAAAAAATTAGCTGGGCATGCTGGCATAGTACCAGCTACTTAGAAGGCCGAGGCGGGAGGATTGCCTGAGCCCAGCAGGTCAAGGCTGCGATGGCTTTGAGCGTGCCATGTACTCCAGTTTGGGCAACAGTGAGGTTCCGACTCAAAAAAAAGGAAACAGTAAAGCTAATTCTAAAAACTGCTATCAGGGAGTTAACGGTGATTTGGAAAACAATATAGTTAACGAGAAGTAATATTACTCTTATACGGGATCACTCCCATTTCTGTCTGGGGATGCATGAGGCCCTTACTACTCAAAGTGGGGCCTCTGGGCCTGTGGCATCGTCACCTGGGAGACTGTTTGAACACACAGAATCTTGGGAGTCACTCTGAGACTCCCTGCCTCAACATCTTCCCCTCGCTGGGGATTCCCGTGCCCAGCAGTTTGGAGAAGTGGGGCTCTAAACAGAGGCTGCAGGCAGGGCTTGCATCTCTCTTCTTCCTTATGCCTCCCTGGGGAAGTCATCAGGACAATGGCTGTAAACCTTCTCCATGTCCTTGACTCCCAAATGTCTGTCCAGCACAGATTTTGCTCTACACTCCAAACCTGGAAATCTCCTACCTGTTTCAGCTTGAAGTCTAACAGGCATCTTAACTTTTGATTTCCTCTCCCAACCCCAAACTTGCTCCTCCCTCCACCCACCTCCCCCTGCAGGTTCCCCTTTCATTCTCCAGTTGCATTCTGTGGTAGACAGAGAGGCCACACTTGAACCAAACCGAGAGTGACCAAAGTAAGGCTGTCAGGGCTTCCCGCCGCCTGGCTCCTCTGTCCCTACCTCCAGTGTGTCTGACTCTTCTTTAAGGAAGGTTCCTCACCAGGACACTCCTCAGTGCCCGGTAAGTAGCACCTTCCTGGCATACCGGGATCCCAGCGTCACAGCTGGCTGTCATTGGAGGGCTTCCCCGGACAGAAACTGTGTCTTCTCCTCTGTGGAGCCCCACAGGTTACAGGGCTCACTGTGCCTGGGGGAGTGTTATACTCAGGGCTTAACTCTCTGGAAGTGGCTGAAACAGACCCAAAGAGAGACAACAGGGACATGTAAGTTTCTCAACCAGCTTCCCTTGACTGTGAAGTGTACACAGCAGCTCCACTGTGATAGAGACTAGAGACAACAGATTTTTATGTTGAACACGACAGACTTAGTACCTCTAGGACATGATAACGCTTACCCATGTGTAGATCCCTGGATGCCGCTGAGGCCCTTTGATGGTTGATTCCACCATCTGGAGCCTTTGATGGGTAAATACACACTAATACCTCTTATTAAAGCCTGTCTCTCTTCACTAGAAGGAGAGCAGGACTTTATTGCTATATCCACAGTGCTGGCTGTCATTGAGCTAAATTAACTAATTCAGCAAACAGTTATTAATACTGTGTAAAAAGGCAGAGCCCAGAAGGCTTACCAAACGCCAGTGGGAGGCCCTTCCACAAGGCCCAACAGTGGTGCCTCTGAAGGGGATGGGCACTGGAACGTTCTCGTTTCCCTCCGGGGGTCTGCTTCGTTCTTCTCCTGGAAAACCAGTTCTCCGTGATCCTCGGCTCACACAAGCAAGGCAAACGGGATCTCCATTTGTTTCCTGCCTCATCACCAGCACAGTCTGCCAGGAAGTCTATGAGCAGTCTTGAGTTGATGTGTGACAGTGGGGAGGACACAGCAGAGCCAACCCCAAGGGGCATATAGAGAAGGCTGGAGATGACCTAGGCATCCTTTTCAAGAGCTGCCTGGTCTGCAGGCAATTTGAGGAGTGGGAAATATTTCACGTAAATCTCTTAGCACACAGAAGGCAATTTATTACAGAACCGATGGCTTGTTGTCTACAGAGCAACTGGCTGGCCCAGTCTCCTGTCCTCGCAACCCGAGTTTCCTTTTTGGGAATTATTCTTTTCCCCTACTGGTTGTAGATCAGGGCCTCCCACCACAGAAACGAAATAGCCAACCCTCCACCCCCCAGTTCCTTTCAATTGACCGTTTTACAAGCAAGTGACCCACGTTCACGTGGCTAGTTCTCACCTGCAAAATGGAATCTTTAGCAGGTGGTCTAAGGACAGAAGTGAGGAGATACACCCCAGTTCCCTGGGGAGGCCACTCTCATGATACAGGATTCCTAACCCACAGGAAGACTTACGGATCTATCTTAAATGGAAAAGGTTTTGAAGTACCCATTAATGGCTATGTATTGAAGGTGCACATTTAAAAAACCTTTTTAAGTATTAAACGTAGAACAACCATATCACTGTTTTCTTATAATAAGCATCAGGCTAGGCTCACATCGACCCTGGAAGAACCAAGCATCATGGAGTCCCGAACCTGAGAACAGCCAGAGCTGGGCTTACGGAGGGACAGGCCAGGATCACAGCTAAGCGTTCTTGTGTCCCCTCCTGTGTCATTTCTCCCATGTGCCACCATGATCAAGTTAACAGCAGAATGATGCTTATGACTCGAGCACAAGTCTCTGTCGTTATTTCCCACTTGGTTCTCTGAGTTCTGGTCTTCAAGCCAACACAGAATTGGCTAGTAAATCTATTTACAGATGAAGGTCCCTGTTTTGTTTTGAAATGTCCAGATCATTTTCCCTAGCTTTGTGTAACTCAGCACATATTTATGTGCAAGACTTGGCCAGGGGGACTAAGGACATTAGCAAAGAGGTCAGGGCACTTAAATAATAAGAAACTTGACAATCTGATACTTCTTTTTCTTTAAGTCTGGGTTTCATTCTGTTGCCCAGGCTAGAGTGTAGTGACATGATTATGGCTCACTACAGCTTCAACCTCCTGGGCTCAGATGATCCTTCCTCTTCAGCCTCCCAAGTAGCTGGGACTACAGATGTGTACCACCATGCCTGGCTAATTTTTTGTAGAGGCAGATCTTGCTATATTGTCCAGGCTGGTCTCCAACTTCCGACCTCAAGTAATCCTCCTACCTCAGCCTCCCAAAGTGCTGGGATGACAGGCATGAGACACAGTACCCAGCTCCAACATTTTTGAGCTTACAAAGCATTTTCTATCCATACTCACATTTGGGTTATTGTTTTTCTAAGCCTCAATTTTTCTCAGCTGTAAAGTGTGATGGTTGAAATAGAGTGTCTGGTCTCAAAAGTTCCTTAAGAAGACAGGACTTGTGACAAAACCACTCCCTAAGCAACCCCAAGTCCCTAATTCCTTTGATAGTCAGTGATGGGGGACGACTTGGGTCCAAATCTGAATCCCCGCTTTGCTAAATTTTACTCAGGACTTCAAGTTCCCTCAATGTCCTAAGCTTGTCTCTTCATCTCTAAAATAGGCGTATTAGCTCATAGGATGGTACTGAGGATTAAACATGAAACAACTGGTAAGTGGTCAAAGTGACTTCTTCCTGTCTTGCCTCTCCTCTTGTCCCTCACCCCAAGTTCACTTACCATCTTAGGTGACTCTTGACATCCCCTCCCAGCTGAGACTTAAAATGTAGGGAACCCCAATGCCATCATGCAGATTTTTGAGGAACAGCTAAATGTGACTGTATCTGGAGATAGGGTATTTAGGAATTAAGATTAAATGAAGTCGTGAGGGTGGGGCACTAATCTGGTTAAGACTGTGGTCTTACAAGAAAACAGATCACTCTCCTCTCCAGCATGGGAGGACACTCAGTAGGCGGTGGCCACCTGCAGGACGAGAGCCCTCCCAGAATCTCTCTGTGCTGGCAAGTTCCACCCTCCACAACTGTGAGAAAACCACTTTCCTTTGTTTTAGCCGTCCAAAGATATTTTGTCATGACAGTCAGAGTTTACTAATATAGGCCCTCAGAGAAAATATTCTGAAAATGGCCACATCCTAATCTTGTTCGGTATCTGGAATGTTGCTGGACATTTTAAAATTTCTAGTGGTGTCTTAACCAATTCTAACCTCTGGAATTGGAAGATAAATGTTAGGGTTGAATCTTCAAGTTTCCGTGCTAACAGCTACATATTCCTCAATCTTCTAGCTGAAGTTCTCCCCAAAGACCACACCATCTGCACCTTGGAATCTACCAGCTATTCATATATTCCCAGTTTATAACACTCAGAACTGCTCTTTTAGGATAATCCCAGGATGCTAACTTCAGCAACTACACCGAGTGTCCGAGTGTCTCCAAAGTCACAATTATTTTTTTCCAAAAATTTTTCGTGATGTCGTCTAAATATCTGGACACCACATTAAGACTTAGTTGTGGCTGGGCTTGGTGTAATCCCAGCACTTTGGGAGGCTGAGACGAGTGGACTGCCTGAGCCTGCGGGTTCGAGACCAGCCCAGATAACTTGGTGAGACCTCGTCTCTACAGTAAATCAAAAACTAGCCAGGTGTGGTGGCACACACCCGTAGTTCTGGCTACTTGGAAGGCTGAGGCGGAAGGATCACCGAAGCTCAGAAGGTCAATGCTGGGGGGATGGCCATGAGCATGCCACTGCACTCCAGCCTGGGTAATGGAGTGAGACTCCAACTCAAAAAAAAAAAGAAAGAAAAAAAAGAACTTAGTTGTAAAGGTTGAGTTGTGTGGTAAAGAAGAACGAAGGAGAGAGCAGCCCTGCAGGGTGTCAAAATTGTAGGAAAAAAGCAAAGCTGTCAAAGCCAGCTCAAGGGGCCACTGCAGGAATGACCCAGTCCCACTCCTTATTCCTTTATATGATAAAAATAGGAGTGTTTCTGGATGGACAGTTTGGGATTTTAATCAATACCAGTAGTGCCCCTTCTCTGCCCAGCACCAGTAGAAATGATAAACAGGTACAGGACCAAGAAAGGGATGTCCTGTATGTTCATTTGCACTGAATGACAGGACAGAAGTCTAGAAGCAGGTGAAAGGCAGGGACAACAATCATTATGCTAGAAATAACTTGATATACCTAAGCCTCAAACTTACCTTTTAAAAAATTTGCATAGAACATCGAAATTTAAAGTGCCACTCCCCAAAGCAAAACACTGTAAATTCCAACCGTTATAACATAACCTACTTGCATTTAGTATGCTTCTTACAAAAAACTAGTTAAAACTGTCTTCTGTATTGAGGAATACTTACCTGACTCTCCTATAAGTTAAGATTAGTCATGATTCTACATATGTGAACATGACAGCTTTAGCTAAACTCCCTGTATGTGGACAACCTTACTGTGAACACAAAGAACCACAGACTAACTGTCCGTCTACAGGTCCTGACAGGGCTCGTGGCTCACAGTTCTATCTCTAGGCTCCAACCTAGATCAAGATGAATGATCTCATTTGTACTTTATATATAACAGCTTCATCTGTCTTCTTCAATGGTTTTCTAGGGTGAAACTTTTTTTAGGGCTTCGTGCATCTTTCTAGTTTTTTGTTTTGTTTTTGAGAGGGAGACTCTCTTCTATAACCACTCACTTTACTAGATTTGGAAACTGAATTCACTTGCCTTCCACACCGTAATGACTGGTGGCCAACTAGGAGTTCAATAACAAAAAAAGGCAATCTACTTAACAGATCTTTGTTAAGATTGCTTAGGAAGTGAGCACGTACTATTTACAGCAAGGAGCACAAGCTTACTCTAAATTCTAAATCAAGTGACCCATTATCAATTCCAACCTTAAGAGGCTTCACAATTCACATCCCAACTAAAATGTTTGTTTCTTACATAGCAGTCAGTATTTTTCTAGAAAGATGTCTAACAAAACCCTCCTACCTTTACTTAGATTGATTCCATGGAAGGACAGGTAAGAACTGAACTTGCTATGATTTTAAAATTATACAACTTCCTCCTTTAAATTTGTTTCAAGAATATTGTCCCCACTTTTAGGAGTCAGCCCCCAAGGAAGGACACAAACCATTATATGTTCTTTCATATACCAGATCAAATGACAACCTTATATTGGAAAAGCAAGCTACTGCTAAATAATACTCTGCCTTTGTTGCGATCAGCTTTAAATGATCCTGAATTGGGAGACATGCCACTTCAGTGAAAGCCCATTCCCCCATAAACATGGGAGAGGAAAAAAAAAACCTCTCTTTAAAGCACTACAATGTTAAAAACATTGAAAAGGAAATTAAATTAGCACAGCCATCACTTTGATGTGATGTACATGGCAAGGTAAGATTGTACATACACAAACTGTAATACAGAATTTAATTTTATCTTTATGAAGTATTCTGAAATCAAAGACGATAATACATGCATCAGGCACATCCAACAGAAGACTTTTACAATGGTTTACACTTCCTTTTTATTTATTCCTTGAAACTGCCCGTATTGCAAGTTTTTCATGGATGAAATATGGAACTGAGCAGATTCTTTTTTTTTTCTACAAAATTATGGTATAAACTTGCTCAATTTTCTATCTTATTGCTAATAAACCTTACAGGCGCACAGTTTGTAAAATAAACCCCTTAAGGACTGAATGCGTAGAGCATGCTGCAAGGTACAAGAAATAAGCTAAAAATGAGCATATAAACCTACACCTGGACCAACACAGTACTGAATGCTGGCAAACATTTATCACAACACAAATTAACAAAAGGAGATACAGTTCAGTCCTGAAAGGGTTAAATAGAAACCCTAATATATTATTGTTTCTAACCATCCATCCCACATTACAGTGCTTGAAAACAAAGTCAAAAGTCTGGCACAGAAAATTACACACATTTGTTCAGTACTCATCAGAAACACAGCTGCTTTTGAAATAAAAGTAACTTGGTTAATAAATGAACAGCATTTTGTTTCAAAAAGCCCCTCCCTCCCCCCATGGATACTCTAACATGACTAGTTAGAGTAACATTGGAAATGTTCTGTAAGAGCATGGTGATGGTACCAGTCTCAGTAGAAACAAAAACACAGAAACCAACCAGTTATGATTACAAATAAGTCTGTGCAGTAAGAGTGACAAATATTTCACTAAATAATTCACGTATGAGGATGCCTTTAGTTGCCACAAATTAAGAAAAGTCGGCAGCAGGTTAAATACTATACTGGTGTTCAACTCTGAAATCATTCAAAATACAGAGGGCATTTTACATGTTAAGCCTTTAGCATACCTTCCCAATCTATGTGATACATTCAATGAAACTAATAAAAACACTGGAGGCTCAGCTTGTGTGCATATTTTTAGAAACTGCACAGAAGCATGAGAGCCCAACACTTCTAAGACAGAATTTTTTTTTTAAATCAAACAATTTAGGAAGAGTCGTTATGAGGGGTGAGTGACCAGCATCTCTAATAATGCCATCATGGGGGGAGGGACATTACTATAAGTGGAGGGCAAGGTTCCTATACATTATATACTCAAAACGATTCACAAGTCCATGAAAAAAAATCTTAAGCAGCTGACCAAAAAAAACTGAAAAACAGTAAACTACAAAAGACAAGTCATTTTGCTCTTTAGTCTGTGGTATGAGAATGGTATAAGATAAGTGAATAAAATGCCTGTATTAAGTACATTCTTGGACTTAAAGAAAGCCAGAAAAAGGGTTTATTTCTAATATTTCAATTATCATATTAAAAGAAACAACCAAAATAAGATACAAACATTTAAAAAGCAAAAGTTCATTTTAATAAAGCCATAAGCTTGAAAAATTATTTTGAGCTACAAAGCTGGGTAAGGAAGTTTGTTCTTCAAAAGCATCTCATTTGTTATCAGTTAATTTAATATGATTTTTAAACTAAATGCCAAACCTAGGAAGTGGAGGAAACTTGTGGCCGTTAAAAGTAAAGCAGCACTAAAAACATTTCCACATTCTGAACAAAAGCACTGTGTAATGACTCCTGCCATGACTCAACAGAGAGAATAAATACTACCCAGAAATCAGCAATTTGCAAGTAAGAGACAGGGAACGGTTACAACAAAGAAAGATAAGGCCACAATGAGTTCTGCCCTTGATTGCTGAACAGGTTTCAGGTGTGAGGCAGGATTAGCTTATAAGAGAGAAGTGAGTGACTGGAACAGAGTTGAAGAAAAAGGCTCTATAGAGTAAAATGCAGCCTGGGGGTGATTCAAGAGGTTTGCAGTGAGAGAAAACCGCAAGAACTTTGATTTCACCACCTAACGTGCTTTACAAATGACTTTCCCCTTGAAAACCGAGGAAAAGGCGATTTAAAGATGTTAGGAAGAATATTTACAGTGGCATAGTCTGAGCAAAAGAGTGAGTGATGAAGACAGCAAAGCTGGAAAAAAATGCTACTAATAATAATTTCTAAAAAGTCTACTGATGGAAACTTTTCCATAACAGCCCAGGACACCAGAAAGACAATGTTCTATATGGAAACACTGTAGGAAGTTACAGTTTTGCATTCCTAAGGTACTGTGGCTCCTGTTCTATGGGACAGTAAAAGCTTACCACAATCTAGAGGTAGTTTTTACTTGAAGAAGGATGATTGTATGACTAGACTGTATCATGTAACACTACACATGTGGTTCCTGTACTAAATGTAGCCCAATGAGTCCGCTGCAATTTCCAAGAAACCATACAAAGGCATAACCAAAGTGCAGGAATGAAAGTAAGGTAAAATCGGTGAGGTCAGGATGCGAGGCCAACATACAACCCTGAATGCAACCACATCTCAACTTTCGGAAAAGAAACATTTTCTGAGTAGAAGACATTTGTGGAGACATTCAGTACTGGGGAAGAGAAAACCAAAAAAGACAGAGAAAAGAAATGAAAACATAAGTTACATTTGCATTTTTATCATCTTACAACTATCTGCTTCTTAAGTAATATCTTCCAGCTATTTTAGTTGATCATCTAATAAAAGCATCTATGTTTTAAGATTACAATGGTGTTCTGGCCTAGGCTACCAATAAAAGGAAAAATAATAAAACATGCTTTTGCTGAGATTTTCCCCATTCCACTGCAAGGGCACCATCTACCATACGGGTAGCAAATGCTTCCAACGACATGTTTTGTCGTTTGCCAACAAGGCAGAAAACACCCTGCTGAATGAACTCACTGGGAACATTCCAAGTTCAAAATAAAATGTTTAACTTACACATAATACAAGTTATGTACAAGATTAGGAGAGGGGAAAACCTGAACAAACCTTGGAACACACAACACAGATGTATTTACGTCTGGGAAAAAGGGAGAAAACACTTCAAACACCGACATGTTCTGCGCCATTAACTCATTAATGATGAAATGGCCACACCAAATTCCATGTAATGTTAGAACCTCTTGGATAACCACTATAAATACATTTTAAAAAAAGAAAAGAAAAACACAGAAATAACTACCAACAGTGTCTGAGAATAGAGACTAAGTTAATGTACATTGCATGTATTGCAGGCAAGGCAGAGGCATTTTTTTTTAAAGCTTTTGCACAGACTTCATATAATCTTAAAAAAAATAGCAGGCCTTTACAAGATTTGACTTGCTGAAATCAAAACAATTTCGACTCATGAAAAGTCATAAGACTTCAGCTTAAAAAAAAAAAAAAAGTTCCAGCCTTAGACCAAAAAACCTGGAAGGTTACGGTAATTAGATTAAACAAGCATGGTCAGGCTTGGAACCTGAATGTAATTCTGAGCAAAAGCTCAAAGGTGGATGGGGAAGAGAACAACCTATTTGGTAACAAGGTGTACTATATACCGTGATATAAAAAAGGTCTGGTGAAGATGTACCTTTTACTAAAGCTTAGACAAGTCCCTTGGTCCATAAACACTACGTGAGATTTGTGTCTTCTAGCTTGCTCAACTTTTATTCCAGCCACGTTATTTACTTCTTGCCCATTTAAACAAAACCAAACAGAAAACAACCAACCAACCAACCAAAAAACAGCTGAAAAACTTGACTTCCAATTGCTTATACATTTTGATGTTTTTTGTTTGTTTTACTGTGGCTTCTGCATTTCAAATCAGCACTTGCAGGTATGGGGTTTTTGAATAGTATCACCTGGTATGAAAAGTTTTCCCAAGAAACCACAAAAGATTGTTCTTTTTTTTTCTTTTTGTCAACTTTCTGCTGCACTCAAGTCAGTTTAAGTCCTGGCAAAAAGACGGTAGTTAGGACACCACTGTTGCTGTGGATGATGTGACACTGGTTGAATTTGTGCTGGCGTTTATGTAACTTCCCTCGCTGTTTGTGTTCGATTCATTAGGGGGCACTTGGCTTGAATTGGCTCGAAGGATTGCTCCTGCTGCACTGCAGTGTGGCCGCGGCCCTGGTTCTGGTGTGTAGGTAAAGGTAAGGCTGGTGGAATAAATGATTCCATCGTTTCGGACCAAAGTTACTGGAACCTGGACTGGCTGCCGGACCCATCGCCAACCTTCTCGGAATGCAGAAATGTCTGGGACGACACAGAGCATACTCTCTCCACATCTGAAGAAGAAATAGAAATCACTCATAAGCACTTTGAAAAGCAAAGCACATTTTAGAAATGAGATTTAAAACAAGGTTGTTTAACACATTACATTCAGTGTCAGGAAGGAATCTCCTATACCCACACCCCTCGCAACCTTTGGATGATATAAAAAGTTGTATCAAGTACCTGTACATAGTTTCAGCTTCTACATCCCCAAACCACACTCGTAAATTTGGAGTGAAATTCTGTCCTGTAAGTTCAAGCATTGCTACGTCCCCACCGCCATTCAACTGCAATTCACAGAAAAATCACAACACTGAGAAAACTTTTCATTTTTCATTAAAGCGCACACATTAAATTCTCATTCAATGTTCATTTATTAAAAAGAAAAGCATAATAAAATGCTTTCTTTTAAATGGCATGACTACAAAGCTAGCTAAAAGCATTTCAAGATAACATGTAAGTTGATTTAAATTTTCTCACACATAAGCATATTCCTGCTGTTTTTGTTTTTTTTTTTAATCAATAAACGATGTATAACAAAATCCCCAAATCACAAGATTTGGAGGAAAAGAAAAACTCCCAGAATAAAATTATGCCAAGTCATAACTATGAACAGTTGCAAAGAACTCAAGGCCAACTTGGACTGTGTCTCACCTGAAGACTTTCCACAACAGGCACGGGGGTGACTGGGGCGAGGACAGGGCCCATTCCCTCGTAGAATGTATACTCTGCCTTGTCTGTGCTAATGATTGTCCAGGAAGCTCCATCATTGATCATCTCTTTATTTGGCTCTTTTGGGCATGGAGTGGCCTAATAAAGGAAGAAGGTTTAAAAACTGAGTCTTATACACTTTGTAGTACAAGATAATTTTACCAAAGAACACTCAGACTAGAATTAACAAGAGGAGAATGTCAGAAAAATTTATAAACATTCTAAAGCATGGTGCTTTGCCAATCTCTACATAAACACAAACAATATTAATATAAAAATGCTACAGATAGCAGTTTTTGTAATAATACAAAATATTTCAGTGACATATTAAATATCGTTCAGAATAGCCATTAAGAGTATACCAGTAGGGGAACAATTTCATTAACAGAAGATGAGTATCTGTGATATAAATGGCTGTTTAAAACTCTTGAGCAGCCGGGCTCAGTGGCTCAGCCTGTAATCCCGCGCCTTGGGAGGCTGAGGTGAGTGAATTGCCTGAGCCTGCGGGTTCGAGACCCGCCTGGGCAACTTGACGAGACCTCATCTCTACAATAAATCAAAAACTAGCCGGGCGTGGTAGCCCGTGCCTGTAGTTCCAGCTACTTGGAAGGCTGAGGCGGAAGGATCACCGGAGCCCAGCAGGTCGAGGCTGTGGTGGCCGGGAGCGTGCCACTGTACTCCATCCAGTCTGGGCGACGGAGTGAGACTCCAACTCAAAAAAAACAAAAAAAACAAAAAAAAACTCTTGAGCAATCCCTAGGAAAGAGAAAATAGGAGCACTCATGCTTAGAGAATAACTAGAAGCGTATGCACTTTCAGCAGGAGGGAACCAAGATCTGAACTAGCAAGGCCCATTCTACCTTCACACGACTAGACCGAGGACCCAGCACACTCAGATGTATGTCTGTGGCCGTTTCTCTGGAACAGGAATTTACTAAGTGGTTTCACATGGGACTATAACCATCCTATTAAATTACCTGGCCATGTCATGAGTACCTTCATGGAAGCCTTCTGAGTAAACATCACTAAGAACTAGTTTTTGAAGCATGTCATCAGTATACATCTACTGAGATTTTGAATCCTCCCCCAGAAAAATGCTTTATCTATACACAGTATATGCACACAATTTCAGAGGATTCAATGTACACTGAAAATCTATTTTTGGAGATTCGGAGGAGCGATCCTAAGGGGCTCTCTTTGTTGCCCAGATTAAGAACCCCGGAACTAGACATGAACCATTTCTGAGAACATTTTCCTAGTTCTGTTGAGGTAAGATTGCTGGCATGTCTGAAGATGTGTGTGACAAAGACCCATAGACCTGAGATAAATATCTGAATACAGCTTCTTGCATTTGAAAACAATTAATAGCAAGTGAGAATTTCATGTTTCTGTTAAGCTGCTAACCTCATAGTTTGCACATTTTAGATTTCACCAGTAATTTAAAAACCTACCTGAAATTGAATTATTCTTTCTTGAGAAAGGCACAAATACATTCTTTCTGTATCCTTAAGGTAAAATGCACTTTTATGGAGTTGTGACACAGAATCATCTGCATCCAGTAATACCGTCTGCTTATCAACTTTCCGTATTATCAATCTTGGTAGTGCCATGCCAGTGACTGAACACACAAGTTTAACCATCTGTCCCTAATGGATGTAACCATCTCGGACTGTGAATTCTTCTCCTTCTGATTCATCATCATCCAAGAGATGAATGTAAAATGCTTCCCACTTCTGTGAACTGGCATGAAAGTTACCTCCTTCTCCATGCAAGTATCTGGTACCAACTGTCTGGGATCAAAGTCGATTAAACAGAGCCATCTTTGTTCCTGAGGCAATGCATAAGCCAGCATTTTTCAATGACTGCTTCTTTTTGGAAGGTTTGGAGATGACTTTTATCCGCTTGCGGAGGAACACACCAATTTCATCACTGTTGCCATAGAACATCTTTACAGACAACATGAAGTGCTTTCTCTTGTCTGAATCAGATATATACAATGTTTTGACTGTGCAATAGTTCTTGCCTTCTAAGTTTAGCTGCTGCATTTCTTGGTCACTATCGCCTATGCCAATAAATGCGCATAGTTGAGATTCTTGTTCAGAACAACCATCACGTTCCATTTATTCTTTTTTTTTTTCTTCCATCCACTGCCATAAGATACACACAAGGAGGAGGGCAAAAAACAAAAACAAAAACAAAAACCGGAGGAGGGCAAAAAAAACCCCAAAAAACCTTTTTTTCATTTCCATATGACTTCTGTGCAACTTTTGCATGAAGAATAAGTACTGTTTGATCCCCTTGCTCTTATAAATAATTTCGCATAGCTTCTCTAGTGAGTCCTTTAGGTGGAGGCCACTCACCAAATTTCCCTGTCACGACAGGCGCCATCTTCCACAAACTCTCCAAAAGCTAGTTTTTTATACTAGGCTCTGTGATAGTAGTTTGGGGATTCTACAAAAAACGTTTGTCAGAGAGCTGTTAGGATCTCAACACAGTAGAGATGCTCTAAGGTATCAGTAGCACCAACACAAGCTCTTTTCTAGAAGACATGAGAATTCAACTTGTTGTACGACTCTAATTTGCAAGGTTTTGTAATTTCATCATTTCCCTTTATTCCCATCCTTGGGGCTAGTATTTCCTCCAGAATTTATTATCTTTGTACCTCAGTGCTTCTTTTATTTTTTGATTCCTCTGACCCTTGTATAAACAATGGACATGTTATATTTCGTCTTTGAATTGCATAATAGAGTTTGCATTTTTCTAACTGGACACTGACATATATTTTTCTCTCAGTTTTCAGAAACACTGTTTCCTCTGTGTGTGTGGGGGGGGTGGTTATAGGTAATTTAGTAGAACCTGGAGACAGGCTTCATGGAAGGACTTGCTGATCAGATACCATTGTAATCCAGCATTATAAAATATTTCTTTTAAAAATTTATAGCTAAAACTTTCTCTGAAAAATTCAAAACCTCAGTGAAATATGTTAGAAAATTATCTGGCAAAATCTATGTTCTTCATGCTACAAGTGATTTTCCATTTTTGCAGCTGTCAGAATTACATTTAAATTTTCATCCGCTGTTATCTTTTAGTTCATGCTTTCTTTCATGTGATTTACTTCTATAACACACCATTAAGTATTTTCTCGGTGCCACACACTTACAAAGCTGACTTCTCCTTCCAAGGATTCTGCAATTGAGATCATGCCAGTTGGTTTCATAACGTGAGACTTTTCTTTTTCTTTTTTTTTTTTTTTTTTTGAGTTGGAGTTTCACTCGGTAGCCCAGACTGAAGTGCAGTGGCCGCTCCCGGCCACCGCAGCCTCGACCTGCTGGGCTCCGGTGATCCTTCCGCCTCAGCCTTCCGAGTAGCTGGAACTACAGGCGCACACTACCACGCCCTGCTGATTTTTTTGATTTATTGTAGAGATGAGGTCTCGCTTGCCCAGGCGGGTCTCGAACCCGCGGGCTCAGGCAATCCACTCACCTCAGCCTCCCAAGGCGCGGGATTACAGGCTGAGCCA
>CAUYQG010108568.1:0-11043 GCA_963574415.1 Tarsius wallacei
ACAGATGAAGAATTTGGTAAAGTTCAACATCCTCTTGTGATAAAATTCTCA
Source organism: Tarsius wallacei (assembly GCA_963574415.1). NCBI lineage: Eukaryota > Metazoa > Chordata > Mammalia > Primates > Tarsiidae > Tarsius > Tarsius wallacei. Next base: position 52 of record CAUYQG010108568.1, read on the forward strand.
ACAAAATAAGCATAGAAATAAATTTTATGAACATAATTTATTAAAAGTCCACAGATAACCTGATAAAATAAAAAAGAAACATAATTGAAATCTTTTATTCTAAAATCTGGTACAAGGCAGATACTTGTGTCACTTCTGTTAAAACATAATACAAAAAGTAATAGCAAGAGCAAATGAATGAGAAAAAAAGTAATAGACATTCAAATTAGAAAAGAAAAACTACAATTATTCTTGCATGCAGACATAATCCTAAAGCCACTACAAAAAAAGAAAAGCTGTTAGAACTAATAGTTTAAGCCGGGCTGGGTGGCTCAGTCTGTAATCCCGTGCTTTGGGCGGCTGAGGTGAGTGGATTGCCTGAGCCCGCGGGTTCGAGACCCACCCGGGCAACTTGGCGATACCTCATCTCTACAATAAATCAAAAATTAGCCGAGCGTGGTAGTGTGTGCCTGTAGTTCCAGCTACTTGGAAGGTTGCGGTGGAAGGATCGCCGGAGCCCAGCAGGTCGAGGCTGTAGTGGCCGGGAGCAGCCACTGCAATCCAGTCTGGATGACAGAGTGAGACTCCAGCTCAAAACAAAACAAAACAAAACAAAAAGAACTAGTGGCTTGGTGCAGTGTTTACAGAACACAAAATCATCATACAAAAATTAGTGCATTTATTTACACCAATACAAATTTACTCAAAAATAAATAAATAAATAATTACTTGAAAATGAATTTAACCAAGCAGCTGAATTATCTGTACACTGAAAAGTATAAATCATGGGTACAAAAAAATTAAAGAAGCTGCAAATAAATAAAAACATATTCTATGCTCATTGATGGGAATATTTAATGTTGTAAAATGTCGATACTACTCAAAGTGATTTTGAAATTTCTATCAAATTTCCAATGACATTTTTCACAGAAGTATAATAAAACATTCTAAATTATACATGGAATCATAAAAGACCCTGAAGAGTCAAAACATACTTTGATTTTTCCATGCTTAAATATTGTATGACTGACTGACTTTTATTTTTATTTTTTGGTGTTTATCCCTAGTTTTCTCTGAGTTTCCTGGATCAGTGGCCACATTACCCATCTGCTCATGTATGTTATCTATTTTTTTTTGTACTAGAGTAATGCATATATTAGTTATGATAATTATAAATACTCTATCAGATCATTTCTAAATCTATATCATATTTAAATTGGCTACACGTACTTTGTTACTTCAGATGTGTGGATTTATTTTTGCTTTTCCGTTCTGTGTAAATTTTGGTTGAAAGTTACACATAATGCATCAGGTAATAGAATCTGAGGTATGTAGTCTTTTAGTGACATGTTTTATGTTAATATGGCTAAGAATTTGGCTATGTTTAAAGTTTTTGTAGCTCTGGGCACTTTAATTTTCCCTATTTATTTGTTATAATTTATTTTTTCTTCATGAGTTTTTTGGGTTTCCCTAAGTACTACTTCTTAAATAGAATCTGTGTTTGGCAGCTTTCTTATCGGTAATCTAATATTATTATACTGGAGTCCATTTGATGTGGTAGTTAGGTGCTATAACAGGGGGTTAAAGTGAGTCTGAATCCCAGGGCTATGAGCTCCAGAAGTGTTTCATAGTCTTATAGTTTTCTCTTATGTGCAACAAAAAGGCTAAAAGGGTTGAAGGGTTTTCGTTACCATTTGTCCATGTAGATAAGGTTCTGATGAAGCAGGGTTTCCCTCTGAGAGCAGCTGTTGTTATGGAGAAAGCTCTGAGAATATTTCTAACTGTTGATATTATTCTCTACCTTCTCAGAAGAGAAGGGGATTTTTTCCCCCGATCTTTACTATGAGAATCTAATGAGATCCCTGCAGGTAAATCTCATGAAAGTGTGCCCCTCTCCAGCACTGAACTTCCAGGAATTTTTAATCACGTTGACCCACATTCAGCCTCTAGCATTCACGAAAATTGTCATTTAAGTGTTTTGTTTGTTGTTTTTTACCAGTCATAGGCTCCAGCAGTTTCTACTCCTGGTAAGCTTAGATTATAGTTGTGAATCTCTGTATTTAATGGTATCTTGAGTTTTCCCAGGAGTGTTTTGACTAGTGATCTCAATTCTCTGATGAAACCAAGCATAGTTTTTGATTTTCTGTTTGTTTAGTTTTGTTGTTGTGAGGATGAGAGGTACACATTTCAAACTTTTTATATGTTGAAGCCAGAAATGTCCTTTTGTGATTTAATTTTCATTGTATGAATTAAGCATGATTCTTCTTGACTGCCCATCTGTCTTACTCTCAAGTGTACCATGTTTTTTTAAACATCTCTATAATTTTCCTGAGGTCAGCAACCCCTGACTGTCACTCAGACTTAGCTGTTCATTGCAATAATTGTGTCTACCTTGCTTCCTACTAAGCTCTGCACTTTGCCCCCTTTTAATTCAGGATGCTCTCCTGCCTAATGGTGTAGAGAGCCTAGTCTTGCAATACCATCTCCTGCTGTCGTCCCAGCCTAAAAAAGTCAGCAACCACTAAGAGTATAGTGCTTTCCTTACCAGAATATTATTTCTAAGCAGTATGTGCTCTAGGATCCCTCGCGGAGCATAGTCAACTGCTGGGTTTTCCAGTCTTATGTAATAAAGATATTTTACTGAGGCAGCTTTTCTAAATATTATATTTTGATTTTTATTTTCTTTGCTATTTTTCCTGAAAGCTATCAACATGTCTACTTTATCTTAATGGGGTGATCAGTTTGTACAAGATACAATGAGCCATCCTGTCATGTGCTGGCAAAATCCAGGATTCTTTGTAAAGACGTTAAGCATTCATCTTTGTCCTTCTTCTATTTTGATAAATTTTCCCTTAGCTGAATATGTACTGTTCACCCTTGTTACATTATCCATAAGATAGAGTTGCAAGCTTGTGTGAGTATGGCTGGTACATATTACCTTCTATACTGTAGGCACCCTTTGTATTCCCTTGTCAAACACAGCATTTCCCTGACTGAATTCATTATTATTCTAATGGGAAGAAGCTGAGCTGACAGTAGAAACTGGATGGGACACCCAATTCCTGCAATGTAGAGTCTCTTCACTGTCTACAAGAAACAATAAGTGCCAGCGTTTAACAGTGAGTTAAGAGCGAGTTACTTTTGCAGGACCCAAAATTTCAGGGCATACTTGAAATTCCACAGTCTTGAGGTACATCAATCCAGATACCACACTCACAGCTGTTGAGTAATCTTCCTTCCCACTCACAGCCCTCAACTCCATGTGGGGAATTTGCTGGCATGAGAGAGTATTCAAACTTTCTTGGAACTCACCTACCCTTTTCATTAAATTCTGGGTTTGACACCCAACTCATTTTTTACTGTTGCTGCAGTAGATAAAAATACCTTTTTAGGTTCCAATGAAGTCTTAATTGTTAATTAATTACCCACAGCCTTATTCTTTTTTCCCATGTCAATAGCAGCCAACAGATATGAAATTGAATAATATTTACAAAAACGACTCCTCAGTACTTCTCAAATACTTGAGATATACCAGCTATAGGCATCAAAGTTCATGACCAGTGAACACTTCATTAAGTGTGGTATTGCAGAATTCCAAGGCTATCTGTACTTTACCTACCACCAGCAATAAGCGTCCATTAGCCAGTGGGTGATAGTGGCTGCCATAACATAACATGTTTTAGAATCATTACCTAAAAATAGACTCTGGTCAGAGTGTGACATATAGGAGGTTTATTGAAGGAGCTCTCCGGGAAACAGCTCTGTATGACATGAAAAAAGCAGTGTTTAGCAGAGGAATAAGTAGGCATGTGAATAAGTTGCAAAAGAGTCAATAGCTGATCTTACAAAAAATTCTGCATCAAGGATCATACTTTAAGTATGTCCTGGAATGAGGTGCAAGGGCCAGTCTTCATTCACATTGACTAGTCATTGGAGGGGGATTGACCCAGGAGCAAGTCAACTTATTTGGCAAATTCCTACAAAGGAATCCAGCTACAACCTTAGATTCAGTTCTTCTGGTGGCCATGGAACAAAAACCCTTGACCTTACAAGGGTACTTGCATGGCACAGTACAGCATCCATCTACTAATCCCCATTAGCTTGGTGTTAACAACATATGGCTAGTCGAATGATGGTTCATAATTTCAAACCCTTTCCCGTATCACAGTGCAGTGTTTTCCCTATCAACTTCTACCCAGCTCTGAGGTTCCTAAAGGTGCCTCTGAGGACACTACCAAGGGAGTCATACAGGACCATGAGGGAGAAACTCTGCATCCCCTTCATTGTAAATATTCTTAAAATGTTATGTAGTGTCTTATTTACTGCTAAATAATTTTTAACACACTGCATCATTTAATTTCATCAACAATCTCCATTTGATAGAACGTCAGACAGAAATAAAGAGATTAAATGTATTCCCCCAATTATACCGGGCTAAAAGCCATAGGGCAGGAATCAAACACCCGCCATTCTAAATTGAAATGCAGTGTTGTTGTTATCACACAGTGTTTGGTGACGTTAGAAGAAATCATTCATTTGAATTCACTTACTAATAAAAGTAATTAATTAGATGAGTTCATTTGAGTTACCACTGCAATCCTAAGTGGATTCTATATTGGTCCAAGAAACCTAGATATCCATATTTTCTGTTTAATATTCTGTAATGAAAATGAGGTTTCCTGAACTACCCATACTATTTCCTTGATTAAATCTGTGTTTTGTCTGCAGCATCCCTTTATTTTTGCAGAGCATACTATATAACATTCTAATTAAATGCGAAAGTATTAAGTATCAAGATACTCTATTTTCTATCAGCATAGATGTACACCACTTTGCTTTCTGGGTAAGTGACTGCAAAAGAGCATTACTGTCAATTTTAATTTCAAGTTGCTTCAATGGAGAAGATAAATGAGATGCTGAGCAGATGGTTGTCATCATATAATACAATTTAAAATCCTGTAAAGGGACACAACACTTGCAATAGCACTTAAAATCTATGCATGCATCTCAGTCAAAGGAAAATAAAGTGAGGACAAGAAAAAAAAAAGACTTTGACTGCTAATTTGCTGCTAAACATTAAAACATATGTAAGATTAGGAATGCCAAGTTAAAAGTGAATTCATTAAATACAAGATAATCTAAGACTTCAGAGAAATTCCCATGCTCTAAATTCATGCCACTTCCCTTGGTAGCTTCTTGATTGGACTGGGAGACATGAGTTTATCCACGTAGAAGAATGTACATCCAAATGATTATAAATCAGATCCACTTATTCACAGGTTCCATTTGTATTATGCCGTGCTATTGTGTTACTAATAAAAACTAATGGACATATTAACACTATACAAGTAAAATTATATGCCTTTGATCTATGGGAAATTCTGGAAATTGTTTATTGTTTTCTTGATTTCTAGTTTATTTCTGCTTTGCAAAGTCTGCTTTTATTAAGTGGTTATTTTATAAATACAAATTTGTAAATATTGGTAAATATTGTTATTTTACAATAAAAATATTCCACATGTGCAGTGTATGCACCTAAGAATTTCATGTTGACAGTGATCTAAAATTCCAATTGTCATTAATAAAACAATAAAAACAAAATTGACTCATTTTTTTCCACATTCCCCGCCAAAAACAAGAATGGTACTTTGCTAACAAATGCGTAGATTAAGATTATTTTAAGTAGCACAACAGTAGTTTTATCTGTGATATTAATTTTCCAAAGTTTTTTGTTATTTTTTCCAGTTGTTTTCTTATATGTAATTTTTCAAATTTTACTTCCAATTCATTCTAAATAAATCAAAACCTAATTCCGAGCAGGTCCCACCCTGCCCTCCCGCCCCCAGTTTCTGAGAGTGCATTGAATTATGTTTGTATTTTATGTTTTGTGTTAGCAGCAAATAGCAATAAATGGTCAAAGGCATTTATGAAACAAGTTAATTTTAATCATAAAAATGAGAGCTATAAAAAAACAATTTTCAAAATAGTTTTCTTCATTCTGTGATATCCAATGAAGGTATTATAACAGAGATTTTTTTCTTAATTTTTTTTAATTTTAAAGATGTGGGGTACAATTCAGGGTTAGGTATACAAATGTTTATTATGCAGGTAACATTGTTGATGAGACGTGCACTCCCTTTCCCTGGCAGATACCCACTACTGCCAATCCTACCCACGCCCTCTCCTGGCAGTTTCCCACTACTGCCAATCCTTATAGTATTATGATAATTGTTCAGGGTCCACTTATAAGTGAGAACATGTGGCACACAGTTCTTTGTTTCTGTGATAGGTCATTAAGTATTACATTCTGGACTTAGGATCTTTAGCAGAGATTTTTAATTTTTCCTCCAAGTTCTACGTTTCCCTTGCACTACTAAATGCTAATGAATTGCCAATTATGTGACATAAGTATTTGCCATTGTATCCATGCATCTGACTAAGTAGAAGATGGAGAGAAAAGTTGCCTCTGGCATTCCCAATTGGTCTGACCCCAACTACTATCAACGTATTGGTAGTCGAGCCCTTCCACTGGCACCTCAGCCTTGATAACCTGTTCTGACTCTCACAAGTTATGTCCTGAGATGACAAATCATAGCCTCTCTCAGCTCAGCAACCAACTGAGTTTGGTACTTTGGGGCAGCCCATTTATCATTGTGACTATGCACAAATAGGTGATCACTCTTTGAGTGCATTACATTGAAATTCCCTCCATGAACCATCAGCTTCCTAAAATAAGAAATCAATTAATCAAACAACCAATCACAGGCAGCTTCAAGATGTCCTCTCCATGATAGAAGTGACTTTTCTTAAGGTGTCTTTTATTATTTTTCCTTAACTTCCCTCATGGTGGAGTGACGTGAGCAAAGGAGATACTAATATATGATGAGACTGGAAATGTAGGAAGCAGATAGTATGTAGGGTTTGCAAGTTTTTCTTAAGGTGCTAGCATTTAATTCGGAAAAAATGTCATTGAAATATCTTAAATAAATATGACATGACATCTGTTTTTAAAGACGACGCTTGCTTCTGCACAGAGAGGAGAAAATGGGAGGTGGGGAGGGAGCTGGAAAAGCAACAACCCAAAAGAACGATGCTCCTGTCTGTACTAACAAAGTGACAATGTAGATGGAGAGAAAATAAAACATTGGGTGTGTTTTATAGATAGATAGAACTGATTCAAAGAAAGAGTAGTGGGGAGAAAAATAAAGAAGAAGTATTAAGCATGGCTCAGCAAGGTCTGGCAATTTTGGTATCATTAATTCAATAAAGTGGCAGGGACCAGAGGAGAGTGCCTTTGTGGGTCAAGAGATAACGTTTCACAAAGGAAGTCATGGAGAAGCCTCTTGTTCACGTAAACCTAGTGACCCTCTTTCAATGGCTTATCAAATACTCAAAAAATTACAAACTTTTCAAAAGCAAGTCAGATGTTTAGAAACTCTAAGAATCAAGTGTAACTCTCATGAATTCAATGTTATGTTTCTTTGGCAAACATTATCAATTTTTGGACACTCTATGATTTTCCATTTATCTGTGATTTCCCATGATTAAAACTAATTAATTCCATAAATACTTTTTATTTCATTGAAACTTTGGAAAATATAGAAACAAAAAGCACAAATAATTACTTGTTTATATTAACAAATGATATAATTCATATATTTTATGTGTATTTTAAAATATTATTTATATTTTATATGACTAGCATGATGCTTTGTATACAACTCTAAATACTGAAGAGCAAAGCAACAAAAATTTATGTTTCATAGGTGATCATCAGACGTCACTTTCTAATTTGGTATTCTAACTATGTTTCTTTTCAAAGAGTTTAAGAAGAACCATTCCATCAAGTGTTCACTGGAGACTTATTGATAACAGAAGAAATAAATTCTTGTTTTCTTTTGCTTTCTTCATGAGTTACATAGTCTCTTAGTTTCTGCACAGTGACCTGAGTTTACATCAATCTTACATCTCCATTTTATATGTGTGCTCTTTTCTAGCAGATCAGCAATAGATAAGTGCTCTGATCCCTAATGGGATCCCACTAGAGCCCCTGGATATCTTAGTAAGACTGCCCCAGCTATCTGGAATACTCCATTCTTTTGATTTAGTCCAAGAAATGGCTTTCTTAAGAGGTAACCTGGATGGCTTGTTATCACTCAGCTACTATTTATAAAAATAGTCTTCCAAAATTCTATTATTAAAATATTTATAACATAGTTGCTTTGTACATTAAAAAAAACAGCAATAGAAAAAACAATACTAAAGTCGTGAGAGCAACTAGTGCATAAAGGATATCTTTCTTAGTAACTTTACAATAACTTTGAGTTCAAAATAGTTTTTATCTCTTTCTTCAGACAAACATGAAATACTTTAGTACATGCAGGAAAAAATTCTGACATAGATATGGAAAAAGAAACAACTCGAGGAAAAACAAAACAAAACAAAAAGCAAAATCAAAACTAAACTCTTTTGAGGATCATAAAGGCAATGTCATTATCGACAAGCACATGACCAAAAGCCCAAGCCTTCTTTGTAAGTTTTCTACCTTTTCTTCCCACATGAAATATGTAATTGTTTATAATTATATGACTATTTAAATGATGCACACTAATTTTGTTTCATTCACACAATGTATTAAAGTTAGAAAACAAACAAAAGAGTAATATCTCATGTCATCACTTTGGGTTCACACACACACACACCCCCACACACGCACACACACACACACACAGTTCATTTAATTTTTTTAGACAGTGTAGGTGCTGGAACTGTATTCTGACAGGTCAGCACCTAATTCTGACATGCAAGATAAAGAAACTGTCGAAGAGTCAATTGCTGATACAGAATTCAAACTTGGGTGATTTATTACATAGTTTGCATGTTTAATGCATTGGCTTTGATAATTCCATGAGTCCATCTTCTCAAAAAGGAAATCACAATTAATAATGAATAAAAGTGGAAGTTGCAATTCTGAAAATATAGTCATGCCCTTATGCCTAGAACCTGTGGATCTAACTGTATGTGGCAAAATGAACTTTGTAGATGTGACAACATTAAGGATCTTAAGATGGAGAGATTAGTTTTTCGCCTGGATCCAAATTACAAGTATTCTTGTAAGAAGCAAGCAGAGAGAAATTTGACACACAAATCAGAGATAGGGTGACAGAAGCAAGAGCTGGAACAATAGGAAGGGGTCATGAGTCAAGGCAGGCTTGTAACCTCCAGAAGCTGAAAAAGAAAAGGGGACATATTATTTCTTACATCCTCCAGAAGAAATACAGACCTTGAAACACCTTGATTTTAGACCAGTGAAGTTGATTTTGGCCATTTGGCATCATAACATGTGAATAAAATAAATTGGCATTGTTTTAGCCTAGAAAGTTTGCAGTAATTTGTAACACAGGAATCTAATACAATCCACTTCAGCTCAGATAATGAAGGCAGCAAAGGAAAATGGAAGACTGAAAATGTAAATCTGGTAAAATAAACAGAGATGGTGGTATATGTATGTTTCCTAGAGCTACCATCACGAGTTCCCACAAATGTGTCACAAAACAACGTAAATTAATTTTCTTATAGTTTGGAGGTGAGAAGTTCAATATCAAGGTGTCAGCAGAGCCACACTCCCCACAAAGGGCTCTTGGAAAGGGCCTTTCCTTGCCTTTCCCAGCTCTGGTACCCCACCCTGATTCCCTTGGTTTGTGAACACATGTCTCCCATCTCTGACTCCATCTTCATATCACCTCCTTCTCTGTGCATCGCCCTCTTTTCCCAAATCCTTATAAAGTTGCTAGCTATTGGACCTCGGGGTCACTCTAAATATTATCTCTAGAATCTTTGCATAATGACATCTGCAAAGACCTTATTTTCAAATAAGGGCATGATCTGAGATTCCACCTGAACATGGATTTTGGAGGGATAGTATCGACTCATTATATATATACATAATATATATATATAACATATGCATAATATATATATTCATATGTGCAAATGTTTTCAAAATTCTATTTGATATTGAATATAAGAAAGATAAAAAGTGCTTAGGGTTAGGTAGTATATTAAAAACTTCACATACTTAACTTAGTTTGATCCTCACAAGAACTCAGAAAGGGAGGTAATTTTTTTTTTTCATTTAATAGTTGCTGACTAAAGCTAATGATCTTACTGTGATTTAGGTGCAAGACATGTTTTAACAATAACAAAGAAATGCTAAATTTTAACTGCGGTTCCCCTAATAGTCAATTCTAGCAAATATACAAAGGTCCTTCACTCCAAAAAGAAAAGCAGAATTATTTTCCGGAATACTCTTGGAATTTATTCCTCTGAGTCAAACGGTCAAACCATAGTTTTTATCTGGAAGTTCTGAGACGGTTGAGTCATGATTGAAAGAAATGTCCTGAGTTGTGGCGAAAGAAGATGGCTGCTTCTTTCTTCATGACAATGCACCTGGCAGTACTGCACTGAGTGTTCAGCAGTTTTTGACCAAAAACAGCATGGCCTCCATGTCCCATCTTCCTCTTCACCTGATCTTGCCCTGAGTGACTTTACTTTGTTTTCTAGATGAAGAAATTCTTTAAGAGGAAATGTTTTGCCCATGTGGAAGAGGTGAAACAAAAACAGCAGAAGAACTGAAAGGCATCAAAATTCATGCATTCAAAAACTATTTCTGTACGGTGGAAAAGCATCTCAATAGATGTATTGCATCAAATAGAGAGTACTTTGAAGGCAATTGAAATTTAAACATGTAAGAATAAATACACAATTGTTTATAAGTATATTCCAGGGTTTTTGGGGTTTTCCCTCATAGATAGGCTCTTTAAAACTTAAGTGGTCAATGGAAAATTCCATAGACACAAGTTCTCAATGGGAAAAAAAATATCCTGTCAAATAGAATATTTTACAATATTCATCTGCCTCTGGCCAATCAGTAAAAACCAAGTATCTTTCTTTTTCTTCCTGTACTATCTTCTATTCTTTCTCCCCTGTCTACCCTTTTCCTTCTTTTCTTCT
>CAUYQG010108572.1:0-22869 GCA_963574415.1 Tarsius wallacei
AGCACCTCTTGTAATTGTAGAAGTCAAACATGACTTGTATTGATCTTTTATTATCAGTGTATATTGAGTATTACAATTTAAAGTTTTTTCCTTTCTTAAAAATATGTATACTTTTGGCACCCTCTGTATATACCCCCAAATTTAAAATATTCTTGAAAAAGGCACATAAAAGTTTTCGGAATTTAAAATATAACTGTTCAACACCTTAAGTTAGGAAACTCTCCCAGAATGTAGGGCAGAGACAAAAATAACATACTGACTTGTATTTGAATATAAATTGAAAAGACAGAACTTCAGAATCAACCCAGCTGGTCTAATATCCAGCTATTAGGAGTTCCCAGCTTCATTTTTCTACATACTACTCATTACCTTCTAATATATCTTTTTTTTTTTTTGAGTCCGAGTCTCTCTCTGTCTCCCAGACTGGAGTGCAATGGCACGCTTACAGCCACCATAGCCTTGACCTGCTGGGCTCAGGCAGTCCTTCCACCTCAGCCTTCCAAGTAGCTGAAACTACAGGTATGTGCCACCATGCTCAGCTGATTTTTTGATTTATTGTAGAGATGAGGTCTCGCCAAGTTGTCCAGGCTGGTCTCGAACCAGGAGGCTCAGGCAGTCCTCTCACCTTGACCTCCCGAAGTGCTGGGATGAGCCACTGCGCCTGGCTGATTGTCTCCTTTCAACATGGGTCGGTTGCTTTGTAAACCTGCTATGCGACTGTCACCCAGGAATTGCTTTTGTTTGGACCCTGGCTTAGTTTCACGTTCCCCTTTATCCCACAGAGCATTTTGTAATCTCAAATAACTTTTCCTAAAAAGTGTATTTGGAGATAACTCAGTGGCTCTAGGCATATTTGCAAGTCTGTTCTGTCTTCATACTTGACACCTTTGCTAGGTCTATAATTCTAGGTCCCAAATAATGTTATGTTAGAACTTTGGAGCCTTTGTTTCATTCTTTCAACAAATACCTATTCAGTACTTGCTGTGTATGGAGTAGTCTTCTAGACACTGGGAATATTGCCAATAAAATAAATTTCTGCCCTCATGGACCTTATGCTTTAGTTAGGGAAGACCAATAATAATAAAAAAAAAAAATGAGGCTGGGCGTGGTAGCTCACGCCTATAATCCCAGCACTTTGGGAGGCCAAAGTGAGAGGATTGCCTGAGCCCATGGGTTCAAGACCAGTCTGGGCAACTGGGCGAGACCTCATCTCTACAATAAATCAAAAAGTTAGCCAGGCATGGTGGTGCGTGCCTGTAGTTCCAGCTACTTGGAAGACTGAGGTGGAAGAATTACCTGAGCCCAGCAGGTCAAGGCTGTGGTGGCTGTGAGCGTGCCATTGCACTCCAGTCTGGGAGACAGAGAGAGACTCGGACTCAAAAAAAAAAAAAAAAAAAGGAAAAAAGGAGACACCCATGGCCTCTAAAGAAAAAAAGAACGACCCTCATTCAATAGGAGAGATCGTGCAACTTCTTAGGAAATAGAAAATAAAATACTTCTTCTCAAAAAGCAAACAAAAATTAGAAACTGTGGGGAAAACAACAGCAAATCCAACAAGTCATAATCCAAATAGGAAGCGAGAACACAGGGCACGATGGAATGTAAGAAAAGCAACCCTGATTGTCATTTGCAATGTTTTCCTTCAAGTGGCGTAGGAGCTGACTGGGCTCCAAAGCCCTAGGGAACGTAACACTACCTGGCTGGAACATGAACAGTATTCGCATCCTCTTCACTGTGAAATGCTGTCCACTAGCTCTCAGCTTTCAGTCAACTTTGTGACAAAAAATACACTTCTGGCTATGGGCCAGAATATCCATTTCACTAATCTTAATAATATAAAAATAAAGGTAGCACCGAGAGAAGGTCTTAATATCCTCATTCTGTGAACATGGAAACTGGGAGACATTGGCTAAAATTGAATACATCAACAACTAAAATCTTGTACAGAAAGACTAAAAGCAGCTGCCTTTGAAGGTAGGTCTAGGCTTAGGGAGGGAAGGTAACTTACTTGTCATAAGCTCTTTAGGACAGGGCATCTGTTTTGTCTTGATCGCGCATATACACTACTTTGTTTCTTTTACTTGATACCCAAGATAAACATGCTTTTGCTTTGCTGGAGGCACCTCGACCATCAGCCACTCTTGATGTCCACCTGGGCTAGACTCAAACAGTGTGAGTCAGGGACAGTGCCCTCCAAACCACCCTGCCTCAGTAACATTTCATTCATTTCATACTTTTTCATGGCCCACTGACATTTAGATAGTAAATGAGGATTAAGTTCAGGAAATAACTCTTGAGGGAGTCACTTAAAACACAAAAACACTCACGCACTGACCTCAGGAAATCAAATTTGTGTTAGCAATATTTTAGCCAGTACTTTCTTTATAGAGATTTCTTTCTTTTACGATCATTAAGATTTTCACCTAAATAAGTTGCCAAAATACATTACCTGATTTTATTTAGACTCTAAATGTTAGGACACAAAAAGCACATAAACATCTACAAGTATCAAAAACATTTATAACCTTACTATTTTATAGTGCAAGAAAAGGGGTAAGAAAGAATACAAATAAATTATATCTGAAGAGTTACATACAAAATTTTCTTTGATTATTTATTAAAATATGCCAGAAAAGTAAAAGGAATGGTATTAAACCTTTAAAAACAGTTGTGAACATCATTTGAGTGTCTTCTCCAGCGTCCTGGTCACGTCCTCAGCTCAGGAGGCACTGGAGACAGCCAGTTTCTTCAAATGGTCCATGAACACCTGCAGGCTAACGTCGTCGGTTAGGATGGGCGCTCCAGTTTCCTGAAATTGGATGATAAAGGTTTGTTGACAAATGTCTTATTGTTAGAATTTGTGAGCTGTTAGGGATCTTGTGCCTCCAAGTACTCACAGGTGCTGCTCCTCTGCTGTGAGCTGGGCCCACCACCCCATCATCTGCCTAACTAACTACTTCTTTAACTGAAGCACAATTTCCTCACAAAACACTTTCCTGATACACTGAGCTCAGGTCACAGATGCCTGCTAGTGTGGGGCACATGCCCTTGCTCTATACACACTTCTTCACAGTTCTGATGACTCATCCAGCATCCAGCTTCCACCAGTGTGAGCTGCCTAAGGCCACACACCCACTCCTGTTACCTGGCCAGTACCTAGCCCTAGCTTTTAAATGCTCTGTTTACAACAAAAGCTGGACAGTGGTGCACTCACGGCTGAGTGAATCATATCTCCACTGAACAGATGGATACTTGTACTTCAGAAAAGCTTATGGTTTTATTAATGTTATGGGAAAAAACGGAATATGAACCTCAATTTGTAGTAAGAACCCACATTTGTAAAGAAATTTAAACATGTATATATGTATAGGATACAGACATTATACCTAGAAAAAAGCCAGAAAGTATTAACTCTAGATAGTGGTTACAGGTAATTTTAATTTTATTGCTTTTTAAAAAAACATTCAAACTTTTACAGATGAAACTGTACTGTTATCAACAAAAAAATGTAAGCATGATCACAATGTTTTCAGAGGACTTCCAGTTCTAAAGGAGTAGAAGACGTACTTTTTTCTATTCCTCCCTCTAAGTAAAACTACAAACTGGACATTTTATATAAACCAAACATTGAAAGGTAGAAATAAGACAAACTAGGGCCTAGGAACCCAAGGACAGCAGAGCAGTGAGTTCCTTAGATTTTCTTTGTGCCTCATATACCCCAGATTTGGAGCTCAAGAAGCTGGCAAACTGTTATTGAGCACAGACCCAAAAGAAACACAAAAAGCCAAAGGACCTGAGCAGCCTAGCAAGATAGAAAAATCTTAGAAAAAACCCCACCATACTCCAGCCAAAAGTGACAGAAAAAACCATGGCCTTGCTCCACACATGCCAGCAAAGGCCACGTGGGCACCTAAAAATTCCACCCTCACAAGGTCATAATTAGGAAGCCCAACACCCCACTGGGACAGTGGCAGAGAAGGCAGAGTATAGAACCAGGAATTCCATCTCAATGGCCAATAAGAAATCTCCTAGCCCTGTGGGATCAGTGAGACCATTTGGGGAGCCTGGACTTGCACCCACACCAGGTAGGACTACATGTTCCTCCCCCTGCCCATGGGATGGTATCAAGAGAGGACTAGTGGAGAGTCAGGGCTTTCACCATCACCCAAGTGTAACAAGGCCACCTCCAGCACGGTGTCAGTGGAGGCTGTCTGGGGAGCTGAACTACCATTCCCTTGAGCAGTAACAAGAAATCACTACTATGCTCTCAAATGTCAAGAGACCAGTGGAAAATATGGACTACTATCTCCACCTGGCAGTAATGAAACAATGCACCCTCTTAAAGTTTTCCCAGTCAGGCATGGTGGCTCACACCTGCAATACCAGCACATTGGGAGGCCAAGATGGGAGAAGTGCTTTAGACCAGGAGTTCAAGACCAGCCTAGGCAACACAAGAGATCTTGTCTCTATAAAACATTTTTTTAAAAATTAGCCAGGTGTCATGGTGCACACCTGTAGTCTCAGCTACTAGGGAGGTGGAGATGGAAGTATTGCCATGATTGTGCCACTCCACTCTATAGCCTGTGACAGAGTGAGACTACAACTCAAAAAAAAAAAAAAAAAGCAGGAGGGGAAACACATATAATTCAACAGACCAGGAATAAGACATAAAAAGATTTTACTGAAGAAGAGATACAGATGGCAAAGAAGCACATGAAAAGATGTTCTACATCATCAGACATTAGGAAAATGTAAGTTGAAGCCACGATGATATACCTACCAGCATAGCCAAAATACAGTAAGTCCCCTACATATGAACCTTCAAGTTGCAAACTTTTGAAGATGCAAACATGCATTCACATGTCCAATCACATAAGTTAGTTCATGTGTCTGGCATACGTTGCCACATGTGTGCATCCCCTAAGTGGCTGTGCTTTTGTGTACTTTACTGCACAATACTGTATAGAGTATGATAGTATAATATCTTCATTTCAAGTCCAGGATGTCCAAAAGCAAGTGTACAGTATAGCTGATTGTGTTAGTTGGGTACCTAGGTTAACTTCATAGGACTTATGAACAAACTGGACTTATGAACTTGCTTTCGGAATGGAACACATTCATATGCAGTGACTTACTGTAAAAGTAATGACAACATCAAATGTTGGCAAGGATGCAGAGAAACTGGATCCCTCATAACTTGCCAGTGGGGATGTAAAAGGTTGTAGCCACTCTGAAAAAGTTTGGCAGTTTCTTTAAAACATGAACTATGTAACTACCATACAACCCAGAAAGTGCTCCTGGGCATTAATCTCAAAGAAATGAAGATTTATGTTCATAAAACAATCTGTAAGCCAGGCACGGTGGCTTACGCCTGTAATCATAGCACTTTGGGAGGTGGAGGCAAGAGGATTGCCTGAGCCCAGGGGTTCAACACCAGCCTGGGCAACATCATGAGACTTCGTCTCTACAACAAATCAAGAAAAATTAGCTGGGCATGGTGGTACATGCCTGTAGATCCAGCTACTTGGAAGGCTGAAGTAGAAGAATTGCCTGAGCCCAGCAGATCAAGGCTGTAGTGGCCATGAGCATGCCACTGCACTCCAGTCTGGGTGACAGAATGAGATTCCAACTCAAAAAAAAAAAAAAAGCTGTACATGAATGTTTATAGTAGCTTTCCTCCTATTAGCCAGAAACTGTGAACAATCCAGATATCTTTCAATGAGTAAATGATTAAACAAACTGCAATACATCTATACTGCAGAACACTACTCGACAAATAAAAAGAAACACATTATTGACACATGCAACAACCTGGATGAATCTCTAGATAATTATGCAGAGGATTAAAAGGCAATCCCAAAAGGTTGTATAACTGTATGGCTTCACATAGAACATTCTTAGTGACAAAATTATAGAAATGGTGACCAGATTAGCAGTTGCCAGACACTAGGGGGCAGAGGTAGAAGAAGAAGGCAAGTCAGTGCACTGTAAGAAATCAACAAGAGAGCTTCCAGCCGGGTACGGTGGCTCATGACTGTAATCCCAGCACTTTGGGAGGTGGAGGTAAGAAGATTGCCTGAGTCCAGGGGTTCGAGATCAGCCTAGGCAACAGTGAGACAATAAATCAAAAAATTAGCTGGGCACAGCAGATTGCACCTGTGATTCCAGTTACTTGGAAGGCTAAGGCTGAAGGATCGCCTGAGACAAGCAGGTCGAGGCTGTGGTGGCTATAAGCATGCCACTGCACTGCATTTCAGATTGGATGACAGAGTGAGACTGACTCAAAAAAAAAAAAAAGAGAGAGAGAGCTCCCAGTGGTGATGAATATGTTGCACACCTTGATCACATCAATGTCAATACTACCCTGGTTGTGATACTGTACTCCAGTTCTGCAAGATGTAACCACTAAGAGAAAGTGGGTGAATGATAAAGGGGATCCATCTCTGTATTAGTCCTTATAAATGCACTAACATTTACAATTACCTCAAAATAACTTTGATTAAAAAACATTATAAAACGTTAAAGACTCATCCGAGGGAGACATAAATGCTGGGGCTAATTAGATAACATAGTAACCAGGAGGAAAAAAAAAAGAGAGAAAAGTAGGGGGCTGCAGAGATAGCAACAGCATGAGCAGAGCTAGATGGAGGCCCCAGCACAGTGCTGCACCCTGCTCTGCACCTGGCACGTGACACTGTGTGCTGTGGAAAAGGAGCCACAGAGCCCTATCCAGCTATGTCATTCAAAGTGGTTTTTTTTTCTTCCCAGTAAAATATCCAAGTTATTAAGTAATTCTGTCTCCAGTCCAAAAAAGATCCAATTTGCAGGATTTTAAAACAAACCAACCTGGTTTCCTCCCCAAATACCTGATAATTTCTTACCTGTCCCCAAGCATACAGGTTATTGTGTGTCTGAGATGGGTTGACTTTGGACAAAAGGAATCGAGCCTTTAGGGAAAAAAAAAGTTTAAAGATTAAAAGTGACATGAATATGAGTATAACAGAAAAAAGTTAAATAACTTTTAACATTTCTTTGGTGAAATTTGTAATTTTTTACTGTATAGAAACCGGCTTCTGTAGCTCAAGCCCACTGGCTCTCCATTTATTAAGGATCCCAAAATAGGAGACATGTTTTTTATTTTGGCAATCCTCTACTTCTACATCTGCATATTTTGGCCACTCATTTAAAGGAAGTCATATGTGGACCAATTATCTATCTGTAAGTCAATTTATGTCACCACATCAAATACCAACCATCCTGTTTAGATGTAGAGTCATAAAAACCAATCCCAAAACTAAGAGACCATCGGAGCAGGAACTCGGTCCACTCACCTGACTGCCCCCATGCTCCGTGTTGATGTAACGTGGCATCGGGAAGCGCGCTTGCAGAATTTCCTGTGCGTCATCCAGTGGTGCTTGCAGAAGGTGCTTGAAGTTTTCATATTCAGGCATGTCCTGGTACCCAGCTTTACACCACTGGGCTATGGTCTACACCAAAAGAAACCCAACCAAATCTATTGGGGAAGCTATAATGGCGGTCTTCATCCACAGTGACATTCCCATCACCACCACCACCACCCAGAACTTGTTTCCAGTGAAGAAGACTATGTCAAAAATGACAAGTTTCAGCCAGGCGCGATGGCTCAGCCTGTAATCCCAGCATTTTGGGAGGCCAAGGCAAGAGGACTGCCTGAGCCCCGCGGTTCGAGACCAGCCTGGGAAACTTGGTGAGACCTCGTCTCTACAAAAAATCAAAAAATAAGCCGGATGTGGTGGCGTGCGCTTGTAGTTCCAGCTACTTGGAAGGCTGAGGCGGAAGGATCAATGAGCCCAGCAAGTCAAGGCTGCGGTGGCTGTGAGAGTGCCACTGCACTCCAGCCTGGGCAACAAGAGTGAGACTCCAACTCAAAAAAAAAAAAACAAGTTTCAGTAGGAGAGCAAAGCAGAGCTCACTAGGAGAAGGAGAGGCAGGAGTGAACAAGGAGGCCGCATCCAGGACACCCCTGCTGCACAGCTCTCCCAGGAATGTCAGTCATCAGTCTCACCTCCTCTCTCCTTTGCAGCTGTATACACCAAAGGGTTAGTGAAGTTGTTGACTGAGTTATCACAAGGAGCTGGGGCCTCTCTCCCTTTCCACTTCCATGGTTACCACTTGGTCCAGCTGCTCATCTCCCCCACCCAAGAGAGAAAGGGATTTGTTGGCTGCCCTAGATTCTAGAATATAGAATCTATTACCCCTTCTCTTTTCCTAACAGCACACACATATGACACACCTCCTCCTCACCCATCCCATCCCTGCTCTCTGAGTTGGTATGCTCTTGGTGGGGAGACAAAGGCTGTAGGAAATCAACGTGTGAGTGCTAACTGGGTAATGAGGAGAAGCAATATGCTAAACTGTGGAAAGGAAAGAGGACTTGTCTCCTGACTAGGCTGAACACTTGGGGTCTTACTCGCTCTTTCATACTCATCAGCGACTGGTCTAGGAAACATCCTGATACACAGGAAGAAACGTTCATGAATAGATTCATCTATCTTTCTAAATAAGCTGAAGTGCTTTCACATGTCACTCAGGAAAACAAGAAAACAAAGAGAAGGGAACATGGAGAAAGAGGATACAGCACGTATGCAATGTGTCTCAACGACAGAGCTGTGAGCACGACTCCAGGCAGAGGACTGTCTCCAGAGAACTCCTTCTGCAGCCCACTCTGCCCTGCTTTCCTGAATTCCCTGACCAGATCCCCTAGTCCTCCCACAAGCTCACTTGGGTCCAAAAGTGCCTAAGAACACCCTCATCCAGCTTACCATGGGCTTCTGGAGGGTGACAGCAATGTCACTGTCTTTGCCTTTATAGCCACTCACTTGCACAAAAAGGTGCTCAATCAATGAATGTGATCTGGGGCTGCAGTCAGAAATGTCTACAAGAAGTGAGCTGAAGGCAGAGAAAGCCATGCTGCCGGGACAGATGGCCCCTGGTACCCACAGAGACTGTGGCTCCAGGGTACACCCCCCTCCAGGGCATCAAGACCCAAGGATACTCCAGTCCATCATATAAAATGGTATAGTACTTTTGCATGTAAAATACTACAAATCCTCCCACATACTTTAACTCATCTCTGGTTTACTTATAATACCTAATTCAATGTAAATACTATATAAATAGCTGTGTATTGCATTTTTAAAATTTGTATTAACTCGTATTGTTACATTGGTTTTTTTAAATTACTTTTTCAAATATTTTTGATCCATAGTTAGTTGAGCCTGCAGATGCAGAACCCATCACCTGGAGGGCCAAATGCTACCAAAGGACCCAGTGGGAAGACCAGCTGGTCACCCAGAGGCCCTTGGTCTAGGACCATCACTGACAGTCTCACTTCTGTGGGCAAGCAGCTGGCAGAGTGGGTGTTAATATGCTGGGGAAAGTTTTAAGTTACAAAATGCTTGTTAGTATTAGAAAATAAGTACTTCCTAAATTATTGAAGGAATTCTGAAACACAATTTATACCTTTTCAGGTCATCTGAAATCATTTCTAATGTTCAGACACTAGGAAGCCAAATCAATCACCAAAGCCATTTAACGAAATACAAGAAAAAGCATCACTGCTTTTGCTCACTGCTTAATGCTCAATTAACAGATTTTTTTTCCCTATAAGAGCAAATAATTCAGAGGAGCCACTCTTTTTCTTAAGGCATGAACCCCTCTGAGAAAGAAATGGCCTCTCCCCTGAAAGTCATCCACGGCCATCCTAGGGATCCAGAGACTCAGCATAATGTTCCCTGTGCCATGCTATCTCGTCAAAGAAATACTTTAGCCCCAAATTCCAGCATTGCTCTAGAAGGACAGTAGTGTATATAACATTTTTACCCAGGAATAATAAACTAGTCGTGCCAATGACTTCCAAAGTAATAAAGTACAGTGATTTAAAAGACCACCTGAGACTTACAGCAATTATTAAAATTACTAAATATACTAAAATACTCTAGGGACCTAAGAAAATATTTACTAGAATAAAAGCTCCTGTATTCCTAATAAACTGAGCTTTTTAAGCCCAAATTCCAGTTTCAAATTTTATGAGAAACAATAGAAAGAGACAATTGAACAGGCAGCCACTCTGTGATTCTCCTTGTGCACATGTTAAATAAATGAATATCAACTTACCTCACCGAGATAAATGACAATTTGGAAGAAAGTATCCATCAGCAAAATCCTATCGGCCAGAATGCTGCTGCTGTCCAAGAGCACTGGCTGAAGAAGAGACGAGAGAGGGCATTAGACTTCCCTGGTCCCACAGTGGCCACTCCCCTCCCACACCTGGTGTCCACAGCCAGTGTGGAGGCTGGTTACAAATGCATTGGACACAGTGGGCTGCCCTCTTCCTGTCACACTCCCACTTTCTGCTCCTGACTTAGCAGTTCTCAGTCTCAACTTTGCAAAAAAAAAAAATATGCTCCAAATAATCCCTCATCAATTAGGAAGGGCCATTAATGATATCTTTTGATTCAGGAACCAGAAATAATTCTGAATATTCTAGTTTTGTGCTAGAAATGCATTTTATCAATCAGAGACACTTTCTCTGTAGATGAGACAGAACAGGAATGCCTATGTAAAGTAGTATTTATTACAAGTTTTTAAAGTTTACAAAATATGTGATTTTGTTTTCAATAGGTAAAATAACATAACTTATACTCATTAAAGAAAATTTAAAACCTTGTACCCAAGTATAACAAAAATGGCATTTTGGTTTATTTCCACACAGTTCTTTATTTTTGCATTTTAGAAAAGTTTTTTGGCTTTTTCATGTAGCATTTTTACATAAGAAGTTATCTATCTATTTTATTACGTTACATAAAATTTATAGAATCCATATCCATAGATTCCACATCTGTGAACTTGATCAACCTTCAATTGAAAATATTTGAAGAAAACAGTTGTGTCTGTACTAAACATGTACAGACTTTTTCGTTGTCATTACTTCCTAAACAATATAGTATAACAACTATTTATATAGCATTTACATTGTATTAGGTATTATAAATAATCTAGAGATGAGTTAAAGTGCACAGGAAGATGAATATAGGTTATATGTAAATAGTATGCCTTTTATTTTTATTTTCTTATTTTTTTTTGAGTTGGAGTCTCACTCTGTCGCCCAGGCTGGAGTGCAGTGGCTGCTCCCGGCCACCGCAGCCTCGACCTGCTGGACTCCAGCGATCCTTCCGCCTCAGCCTTCCGAGTAGCCGGAATTACAGGCACGCGCTACCATGCCCGGCTGATTTTTTTTATTTATTGTAGAGATGAGGTATTGCTTGCCCAGGCGGGTCTCGAACCCGCGGGCTCAGGCAATCCACTCACCTCAGCCTCCCAAAGGTGTGGGGTTTCACCCTGTTGCCCAGGCTGGAGTGCAGTGGCACAATCATGGTTCACTGTAGCCTTGACCTCCTGGGCTCAGGTAATCCTCTTGCCTCAGCTTCCTGAGTAGCTAGGACTATAGTGCATGTCACTATGTTTGGCTAATTTTTTTGTTTTGTAGAGATGAGGTCTCATTATGTTGTCCAGGCTGGTCTCAAACTCCTGGGCACAAGCAATCTCCCCTCCTCCGCTTCCCAAAGTGCTGGAATTACAGGTGCGAACCACCGCACCTGGCTGTTACGCCATTTTACATCAGTAATTTGAGCTGCCATGAATTCTGGTATCTGAGGGAGTTCCTGGAACTAATTCCCCACAGATACTGAGGGATGACTGCATTTCTGAGGTTATTTATTTATTCTCCTATTATTGAACATTTGGATTGTTATCTAATTCTCTATTAGAATAGTTCATTTACTATTTATTTGCACAAAGTCTACTCCATATCTAGGAGTATTTCCTTAAGATACATTACAAGACATGGAATTAATGGATTTAAGTATTAAGTACATGAACACATTGAAAAATGTATCCATGTATCTTTTTAAAGCTTTAAAAAAAGTTTTTTATATTTATTCCTGCCTTCCACAAATAATAGCCTTAGATGTTCTTTGACTTTTTCCCAAGGATTTTTTTTTTTTTTTGAGTTGGAGTCTCACTCTGTCGCCCAGGCTCGAGTGCAGTGGCAGACTCACAGCCACCGCAGCCTCGACCTGCTGGGCTGAAGTGATCCTTCCACCTCAGCTTTCCAAGTAGCTGGAACTACAGGCACACGTCACCATGCCCGGCTAATTTTTTGATTTATTGTAGAGATGAGGTCTCACCAAGCTGCCCAGGCTGATCTCACACCTGTGGGCTCAGGCAATCCTCTCACCTCACCTTGGCCTCCCAAAGTGCTGGGATTATAAGTGTGAGCCACTGCACTTGGCGTAGGACTTTTTTTAATACTCAGGAATGTTAAATTACCATAAAAACTCAATGTTGCCTTTTCTTTCTTTTTATAGTTCTGCTCTAAGAGTACACTTGCCAAAACATACATATATATAGATGGTGATTTCAATCCTCAGAAGAGCGTTTGGGAGAAACCTCACCTCCGGAGGTCCATGGAATGAGTAGGAGTAGAGGATGGGCTGAATCATGATGAGGGACTGGGTCAGATCCTGCCGGGCAAAGTGGTGTCTGTAGTACGACGACTCATCAGGGCTGTTGTTGAACACTTGAAGGAATGGAGATCTTCTGAGATGGAACATGAACTGCATTTACAAAGAAAAAGGACAAATGAACACAGCTGTAACCTTCTCAGACACCCAGAGAGTAGACTCACCACAGGCCTCTGAAACAGGAGAACCCAGACTTTAAGAAGAAGAACCTCTGGGTTCACAGAAACAGAAAGTACAAGGTGGTACCAGGAACAGCAGGAAGAGGAAAATAGGGAATTGCTGAACAAATACAGAGTCAGTTTTGCAACATAAAAATTTCTAGAGATCAGATGCACAACAATGTGAATATACTTAACATTACTCAACAGTTCACTAGGAAATTGTTAAGATGGTAATTATATGTTATGCATTTTTACCACAAGTTAAAATTTTTGTTTTTTAAAAACGGGCCTTTGGATATGCAAGTTTCCACATAAAACGGGAAAGGCAAAGAAATATGTATTCCCACTATCACTGTGCCAGGCTTGTGGAGGCAGAATATCTGCTCTCAAGGGAGGTCTAGTGGGGAAAATACACACCTGGGGGGTTGAATTATGAGCCCCAGTACAGGCAAGCACTGCGGGAGTCAGGGTGGAGAGTCAGCAGGAGACCCCCCCAAAAACTACGGGGGCTGAGGAAACCCTGAGACACATGCATGAAGAGGCCAGAGGGCTGAGAGCAAGGGTACTCCGGGCACAGGAACAGCAGACAAGCGCTCTGGACACAGGCTGGTAGTGTAGTGCTAGGGGAGCCAGGGAGGGAGGAAAAAAAGATAATGTGGAGAGGTATACGCTTTACCCTGAGGGCTGAGGGGAGGGTACTTTGAATTTATTCTTGTTCCCAGAACATGCAAATAAGCTGCCTGAGAAGTATAAAGCTTTCTGAGTCTCCAAATATTGAACCACGGGTTCCTAAATAATCATCAAGGCTGACATTCAATACATCCTATATGCAAGGAACAAAGCACTTGACAAGAATTATTTAATCCTTCCACAAGTCCATGAGGTAGGTTCTCCTACCATCCCTAGTTTACAGGTGGAGAAACTGAGGCACAGAGGTGGAAGCAATTTGTCCAAGGTCACCCCACTGCTGAGTGGCAAAGCTGAACTCTAATCCAGGCCATCTGGCTCCAGAGACTGGGCTCTTGTCCTCTATCCTAGAATGCCTTGGAGTAAGGATTCTTAGAAACCACCTCACCTGGTGGTTTTCAAACTGTGATCTTCAGAGTCTTAGTGAATCCTCAGGGCCCCAGGGTGGGGGACTCTGGTAGGACCAGTGATTGGGTGGTGCATGGGCACAACCAGAATGGCACCAACTCTACCTACTTCCTGTGCAGGTTGCTGAGTGAAGGGTCCTCTCGAAGAGAGGGCTCCATGGCTTTAAAGAGGTTGCAAGCCAATTCTCCAGATCAACTCCTCTCTCCTAGAGATAAGAAAACCAAAACCCACGGAGATATGGCACCTCACCTAGGATGGAACCCTGGCCTGACTCTGGCTGGTCCAGGGCTCTCCCCCACACAGCCTCAACTTCGCAGGCACTGGCCCCTGAAAGTTCCAGGCTCTGCTGTCAAGCTAACTTGCATCTAAAGCTGAACAGATGCCTAGTACTGTGCTAAATACTCCACTGGTCTCAGTTCCTGTTGTCCTCACAGACACCACTGAATAAGGCTCTATTTCCTCATTTACATGAGGAGGAGATTCACAAAACGCAGAAACACAGATCCATGATGCAGCTTCCTGCTCCAGCCACTCCCTTCTCTCTTCCCCTGTCCCGTAGCTCCCAAATGCAGGGTCTTGCATAGTGTAGTTATTTCCAGGAGCTGCTTACTGTTGACTTCTAATTATGATACAGCATAATAACCAGAGAGATTATTATTAAATATCTGTCACATTAATTGTGGTTTCATTTTGTTATATTCACCTCCACGTGTGCTCATTTTCTTGGTTTGCTGCTGAGGCAGCCAATTGTTCACGTACAACTTCCACAAATTACACGTTTTGTTGTGGCCTTACACCATGATCTTATTTCTTTTCTCCTCACTGTATGTCATCTTTGTCTCCTGTAGGGGTTAGGGTACTGTTTTGCAGAGACACAACATTTGTCTTGATGTGGACAACTTTTGTCATTTAGCGACTAAGTCTCAAGACATAAAAGGTCTTCACCTCATCCTGAGAACAGTTTATTTCAAGCACAATTTATTGTTCTATACTTATGTTTTAAAATACAGGTTACTTACCTGAGGATACAGAGAAAAGGAGTCTGATAACCTAAAGGAAGCGGGGTCTTCTTTGTTATATTGCCCAAACTTCTGACACTGTTGAAAGAAAACACCAGAAAAAAAGACTATGAAAAATAAAATAGCAGGTTTAACTGAAGTGACAATTTTTATTTTTCTTCTCTCAAAAGTAGGGCAGACCAAGACTGAATCTAATGACATTGTTTCCCACTTACCAGTCTGATGAGCTGTCGGTCCAGCCACCGGAGCACGTCCGGCCCCTCCTCTGACTCCGCGCGGAACACCCCAAGCCGTGCCATCAGGACTGCAGCAGCCTCCTGGTCAAAGGCTGCTTCTATGTGCCTGAGCTGACTCTGTGCATCTGCCCAACTGACAAGTTCAGAGTTAGTACTACGCGCGTGTTCAGGAGAGATCAGAAAGGCAGACATCCGTTTAGATAAGGAAACAAAATTCCTGTTCCTTCATCTAAGACAACAAGATTTGGACTTCATTTTCACTAAGAAATCACAGGAGTTTTACATACATTTTAAGTTACCCTGAGATCTCTGAGGGCTACAAGCTCAAAAAAATTATAGAGGAGAACTTTCCCATGTTTCATCACAAAAGTAGATGCGAAAATGGTACTAAGTCTCAATCTAGTGTCCCTTCCTCCAGGTCAATCTTAAACAAAGCTAAATGTTTACAGATTTACAAAATGACTTTCCAGTATCACATCCATGGAAAAAGAATGAGTACATATGCAATAGCTTTCCAGATGAATAATGACATTATGAACAAAGCTAAAAGATAACAGATAAACCAGGAACAGTATGTACAACAAACATAATCATCATACCCAAAATACATAATCTATATAAAATCTCTGCAAACCACTGAACAAGAAAAATAATCAGTTCTACAAAATAGACAACGGCTATCACAGAAGAAATACTTATGGCCAATAAACATGAAAAAGTACTCAACTCAATAATAAATGGGAAAATACAAATGAAAGTGAGATATTGCATGTTATCTCTCTATATATCTATAATTACATGTTGAAAATTGAAAAAATCCAGGCCAGGCACAGTGGCTCACACCTGTAATCCTAGCACTTTGGGAGGTGAGGTAGGACTGCTTGAGCCCAAGAGTTCAAGACCATACTGAGCAAAATAGCGAGACTTGTCTCTACAAAAAATAAAAAAACCACCAGCTGTGGTGGTGCATTTCCAGCTATACTGGAGGCTGAGGCAGAAGGATCGCCCGAGCCAGGAGGTCAAGGCTGTAGTGAAAAAAAAAAAGTAACATCTATTGTTAATAAGGAGATAGGGCACTCTCCTTATACTATTGGACAGAGTACAGATTAGCTTCTTAGCAGAGTAGTTTTACAGTACCCACAATTTCACTTCTATGAAGTAGTGGAAATAAATACTCATGTACACAAAGACCTAAAAATATGAATGCAGCACTGTTGGAAGGTAGGGCCTGAAATGTCCTTAACAGAGGAGCGGTATATCCCAGCCAAACCATGCAATACTAGGTCTCCATCAAAATACATGAGACATGTGCTTGCAAGTAAACATATGCATGTAGATAATGAGAATGTGGAGTCAAACACCAGGCATGGCATTTACCTCCTGGGAAGGTCAGTGAGGAGACCCATTTTTCTTTCTATATATAGCCCTCTGTATTCATGGGTTCCGCATTGGCAGATTCAACCAACCACGGATCAAAAATGTAGTTAGGACTAGAATGGCTGCATTTGTACTGAACAAGTACAGACTTTTTTCCTGCCATTATTCCCCAAACAATGCAGTATAACAACTATTTGCATAGACTTTCCATTGTGGTAGGTATTTATAAGTAATCTAGAAATGATTTTTTTTTTTTTTTTGAGTCAAAGTCACACTGTGCTACCCAGGCTGGAGTGCAGCGGCACGATCAGGATTCACGGCAGCCTCGACTTTCTGAGCTTAGGTGATCCTTCTACCTCAGTTTTCCAAGTCGCTGGGACTACAGAAACGTACCACCTTGCTTAGCTCATTTTTTTTTATTTTTGTTGTTGTTGTCCAGGCTGGTGTCAAACTCCTGGGCTCAACTAATCCACCCATCTTGGCCTCCCAAAGAGCTAGCATTATAGGCATAAGCCACCACACCTGGCCTAGCGATGATTTAAAGTATACAGGAGGATGTACATA
This sequence comes from Tarsius wallacei, assembly GCA_963574415.1. Taxonomy (NCBI): domain Eukaryota; kingdom Metazoa; phylum Chordata; class Mammalia; order Primates; family Tarsiidae; genus Tarsius; species Tarsius wallacei. Next base: position 17,016 of record CAUYQG010108572.1, read on the forward strand.
GACTATATGCAAAGTCTACACTATTTTTCATAAGGGATTTGAGTGTCCATGGATTTTGATATCCACAGGGGCTCCTGAAGCCAATCCCTCACATATAACAAGGGATAACTGAACTTATATACTACCGGAATCTTTTTTTTTTTTTAGTTGGAGTCTCTCTCTGTCGCCCGGCCTGGAGTGCAGTGGCAAGCTCATGGCCACCACAGCCTAGACCTGCTGGGTTCAGGTGATCCTTCTACTTCAGCCTTCCAAGTAGCTGGAACCACAGGCATGTGCCACAATGCCAGGCTGATTTTTTGACTTATTGTAGAGACAAGGTCTCACCAAGTTGCTTAGGCTAGTCTCAAACCCCTGAGCTCAGGTAATCCTCCCGCCGTCACTTCCCAAAGTGCTGGGATTACAGGCATGAGCTACCATGCCCAGCTACTACTGGCATCTTTTATGAAGAGGATGTTTTATGGGTTACTTATCTAATAAGTAAAATAATAAATAATACTTTCTTATGAACTATATTCCTACAGAAAGATGATTCCTCTAGGCAAGTGTTCATAAGCCCAACTGGGCTACCCAAAAATGCCTCCTCCTCCTCTGATCAAATAAACCAGTTAGGACCAGTGAGAACCATTCAGTGGAATCAAAAGACAAATTAACAGATGATAACATATCTCTTCACGGGAAAAATATCAGCCAGTGGCTCAACAGAAAGGAAACTGGGGCTGCTTACTTTCGAGCAATGGTGGTCACACGGATGCGTCTCTGGGTGCTGGAGTGTTGATACTGTGTGACAAACTGGATAGCACCTCTGCCTCCTTGGGGGATTGGGGTGTTGTGCTGCAGGGTGAGAGACCACAACCTCGTTACTGTTATAGGAATGACTCAGCAGTCATAGAGCCTTCATCTACAATAACTGACACAGTAGTGACAATAAGGTTCTCGATGCATTGTGAAAGGTACATTTGGGATTTGCCCATAACCTTTACCTCAAAAAAAGAAGAAACACATTCAATACTGATCTCTAGTTCACGATATGCATCAGAAAAATGAACTGATTAATCAATAAATATGAACAAGCAAATAAACACACGCCTCATTTAATTGCACTTCGTACAAAGATACTGTGTTTTGTTTTTTCATTTTACAAATTTAAGATTTGTGGCATCAAACAAGTCTGCTGGCAGCATTTTTCCAACAGCATGTGCTCACTTCATGACGGTGGATGATAAAAGCCATTACTCTCTAATGACCTTATCAGTTTAACAATAAAGTAACAAAAGCACTTTTCTGTATGCTTCTGATTAAACGCTGGAAGGAATAAAAAAAATCATGCCAGACTAGCATCAAACCTAATACAATACCAAAGTAGTGTCAGTTTGTGAAAAAAGTAGCCAGAAACCACTAGTTTGCAGTAAGTCAGAAAACAGGACACTAAGACATGATACATGGAGAAATCCAACTTACCTGATTGACTACTTCAAAGTAAATGCCAAGCGTAGATGTGGGATCCAGGCCACAGATTTTCCACTGACTCGTGCCACCAACACCAAGCTCCTAGGGAAGAGAAGAGAAATTGAGAAAACAAAACCAAAAAAACACCCTCCATGGTTAACTGCTGATGATAAGTACTGAGTAGGGCAAGCCACTTAGAATATCTCCTTCTAGATGAAAATTTAAGTTTAATTGAAAAATTTTTACTGAAGAAAACAATTATAAACCAGAAGAATGCTTAACATTTATATTTATAATACTTCCAATTTAAGCTTTTTATACTGACATTCAACTTACAGGTATATATATTATATATGGGATACATAACACTGAAATCAACAAGGAATCAAGTCAGCATTGAGGAAGAAGTAAATAGTAAGAAAATTACCTATTTAGCTTGAAAGTTTTATGTGCCTCTTTAGTCATTATTATTAGAATAAAAAATAAAAAGTTGTACAACATTTGTTATACAACATTAATTTTTAATGCAAAAGCAATACAAAAATTTTCAGTAAGAGAACTGAGAAGATGATAGTGGTATGAACGATACTCTCTACTGACTAGTTGAATGGCTCCCTGTGATAAACATGAGGCTCAAAATGTGAATCTGAGTAACACTGTTTTAACCATAACATGTAAAAGAAAAGCCTGCAAACGTCAGGAATCCTTAACTGAAATCATTAGGGTCTGAAAAATACATTCTATCTTTCTAGGGGAACCGAGTACTACACATTCTAACATACTTCATCAAACCATGAAATACCATGCTTAGAAAGGAACATGTTTGACTGTAGCAAGGGCGATGGGAGTTATGAGCCAGGAACCATAGGTGAAAACCATTATCTATAGTATAATACATGTAAATTAGCACTTCCCCTTTTGGGGGAAAAAAAAGTAATGTTATTATGCATTAAGGGTCAGGACATTTCTTCCATATTGCTCTGAATCCACCCACACTATAGTGTCAGTGAAGTACAGCTGATGCCAGTCTGGTCTCTCTACAAAGCCAGTCAGAAGCCTCTGTATCTGGCCATAGAGTGAGCAATCTCAGGAAGGTGATGGTCAGAGGGAAGATTCTTAAATGAAATCACACAGCAGCTCTAAGGTGGAAAGTGGGGAGGGTACACTCTGTTCATCAGTAAATCCTAAGCTAGATCATGAGATGGATGGATGGATTCATGAGAATTCACCTTCCCTTCTATTGGCCTTTTCTGAAAGAAGCAGGTGTTCATCATCTGCTGGAAAGTAAAGGGTCACACCCAGGAAAAAGGCAAAGAAGTCAGAGCTTCCAGGCCTCCCTTCCTTACCTCACTAATCTCTCTCCAGATGCTAGACCCAGTGTGGCCACAAACCCTACAGAGCACAAAAACACTTCCTTGTGAATATACAAATTCTTTGCTTAAGTATTCACCCTTTAAATGACTTTATTGGAGGAACTGTAAAGACAGAACTAAGAAATCACCATTTTATAAGCTCCAAAGAAATTTATTCATGGGAGGATAATCAGTGGATGCTAAAACCATTCGGCTGTTGGCAAACAAGATTTTCACACTGCGCTATAACCTCATTCAAAAGACTTCTTGCTAACAGCAAATGGGAAACATGCCCTTACAAGAAAAAGACATGGTGCAGTCACCACCTTCATCCCATGGCTTAACTCAGCACCACTAACGTGGGATAAACAGACTGCAGTGCCTCTGGATGTTAACACAGCACAGAGTACACCCCCAGGAAGTACGCTTGGCAAAAAAGGGTTAGTCTGAGTCTAATTACACCCTTAATCCTAACTTCCACTGTACAAAAAACACAGGGAGGAAAGATACAAGTTAAACATCCCCTACTCCCCAAACAGACACATGTGGGAATGTGGGATCATCTATTAGAGAAGACACCCGGCACTGTCTCTTCACCAAAGCAATGCCATTTAATTTTTAAAAAGCACAAACATTTAAAAAATGAACAAAAAGATAGGACTATTCTAGACTTTATAAAACTAAGTTTATATGATATCGAATGCAAAGCTGGCTAGAGGAAAAACAGCTACACAGGGCATATGGGAAGAAATCAGAGAAGAACTATGAACCAGATATTATACTAGGAAATTAACATTCATTTTCTTAGGTTTGATAACGATGTCACGGTAGGAGAACACCCTTATTTTTAGGAAATACACACTGAAATACTTAAGGATTAAGTGTCATGATATCTGCAAATTGTATTCAAAGGACTGTAAAAAATGTTGACAAAGCAAATATGTCAAATAGATGGCAACCAGATAAAACAAACGTGGCAAAAAAAGATGACAGCAATTATGGCAAATGTTAGCAGTCACTAACATACAGGAATTCATGAAACTCTTCTTTAAACTTCTCTGAATGTTTGAAAATTGTCTTTTCCTATTCTTTGCATCCTCATTCCCCAACCAACATTTTCATGGCTGAACTCCACTGGACAGCTAATCAGTTTGTACTAATTCATGAAATACATTAACTACTTCAGGAAGCCTTTATCAGGCAGATTTTAAGCCCATGGACACTATTTTAGAATAAGGCAGTCTAATGACGACTCAACAATGGGCTTTTGGACAGCAACTTTCCTCAAGCAGCAAACCCCAGGAATGTTCTCTCATTGCCTTGTCTCTGCCAAGCACAACAAGAGTTTAATCTTTATAGTCATCCAGGAATGTTTATTGCTGAAGACAAAGATGACGACACGAAAAATGACATCTCCTGTGGGCTTCCAGTGTGCCAGGCACTGTACTGCTTCCTCTGAACTAACTCATTTAATCCTCCCAACAATGCTAGAAAGTGGGTGTTGTTATCCCCACCAGATAAAGACACTGACTCACAAAGCAATTAAGTACTTTTCCCCAGCTAGGTAAGTGTAGACTTGCACCTTGAATCCACATCTGGCTCTACAATCCACTCTCCCATTGATGACAAAGCAGGAACACCTGTCTGTGTAACCCCAGGCCAGGAGAGCTCTCACCAGAATAAATGGTTTGCCTTTTGGCAGCTAAAGTATAATCAGAGGAAGTTGGCCATCAGCAAAGCCACTCTTCCTGGGTGATAACTAAACTTTGTTTACACAGACTCAAAATCAATTACTAGTGGACAACAGTGTCACACACTGCCAGACCACCAGACCAACTCACGGTGATCTCTGTGGTATAAAGCTCATTGTTAGCCAAGTGATACAAAGGTATCACCACCAAGGACAAGGAGCACAGAGGTTTACTCCTGAAAGACAGTACTGAATGTCTGCCTTGTGCTGAACAGAATGATTGTGGCTTTGAGCACAGTGACCCAAGTGTGGGTGGTAGAGTCAGGAGGACCTGGGTAGGCTCGTTCTCCAAATCAGTTCTGACCCTGAGCAAGATATTTAACCTAAGCCTCAGTTTCCATCTCTCTGGTCCTTTAGGCAGATGGATGGACGGATGGAAATAACACCACCTCTCAGAAATGTGGCTGTTACTGAGGATTCACCCATCTCTTCTCACCACAGACACACCCGACAGGTGACAAAAGGCAAGCTCCTTACAGTCCAACACTTCTAATGGCTCAATCAGGCACAGCAGGTGAAGGTGATGGATTTGTTTTTCTTACATTTTCTGACACACACGGTCCTTTCACATTCAGAGATATGCATGGACCAATGGCTCCTGCAATCTTCAGTTCCCGAGAGGTCTAAAACAAACCATGCAAAGGTATAAAATTAAAAATCATGAAGATCCACGCTGCTTTCATTATGGCCACAACAAAACCTAGAGGAAAAACATGGCAATGCTACCATTCTGCCAAAAGAAAGCCCCATATGGACCACAAGTGCTCTACTACAAGCTTTTCCAGGGCCACTGTGAACTGATTGCAACTTTGACCTTAGAAACATCTGAAACATGAGCATTTTTAATTCTTTCAATTCACTTTTTATACTTTGAAATTATGTATACATAGATAACAATTTACCAACAACACTACATTCTTTTCCAATCCCATGTATGAATATATTCATGTTCATGTACAGTCATAGTTATTTGCATATTCCTAATCAGAGAACATACTGTTTTGTGTTGCTTTAAAAATAGTTAATTCATGAACCCCAACATGACAAAACCAACATATTTAGATTTTTTAAAATGTGAACTAATGGCTGGGTATGGTGGCTCATGCCTATAATCTCAGCATTTTGGGAGGCCGAGGTGAGAGGATTGCCTGAGTTCATGGGTTCGAGATCAGCCTGGGCAACTTGGTGAGACCTCATCTCTACAATAAAAAATAAAAAATAAAAAAATTAGCTGGGCTTGGTGGTGCATACCTGTAGTTCTAGCTACTTGGAAGGCTGAGGTGGAAAGATCACCTGAGCCCAGGTT
>CAUYQG010108573.1:0-10824 GCA_963574415.1 Tarsius wallacei
GCGATTCCTAAAAGCTCTAAACACCAACCTCTCATATGACCCCGCGATCCCCCTACTGGGAATATACCCTGAAGAACTCAAATCACTTTATAAAAAAGATACCTGCACTCGTATGTTTATTGCAGCATTGTTCACAATAGCAAGAATTCTGACACTTCTACAGTAGATAGATGTAGATAGAAGTGCAGTAGATAATTTCTCCATTATTAGAGATTAGTTTTTCTGGTCAAAGCCCTATTTCTTAAATGTTATATTGAAGTAAAAAAAAATACTCCAGAATATTTAATACATTGTTTTATTAACAGTCATTAAAATCTTAACTTGAATTTATTCTATCAGCTCTAGTAGCAGATTCCTATATCAAGAGACAGGGTAATAATTTTTTAAATTAGGATGATGAATTGACCTCAAAGTTTCTTTTCTAAGGGGGACTCCTTGGGACATTATTTTCTTAAGTTGTGACATAGAAAAATAATGGTTCAAAATTTGTTTAGAAGTTCAGGATACACTGCCTATGTCAGTCCCTCTTAGAGATTCACCCTGCATATTAGAAGAGTAAAGGCTTTGGGATAACTACTTAACTCTTTCTAGAAAGTCACACTTTTGTTCAGTTACTCAATGTGATCTGTAACACTAATTGATATAATGTGCTGAGTAAAACCTGGAACTGTGTACTTAGAAAATACATAGTATCATTGAGTATATTAGTTATCTGTTGCACTGTGGAAAATTTTATTATATCATAATTTCTATAGGTCAGGAGTCCAGGCACAGTTAGTTTACCTGGGTTTACTGCTCAAAGTAAAAAGCTGAAACAATAAAATCAGTGTGGACTGAGGCTGAGGTTCTTTTTACAGCTCAAGATCTTCTTCAAAGCTCAAGTGTTGTTGGCACAAGTCATTGTTTGTATCTGTAGGACCCACAGTGGTCCACTACTTCAAGGCCAGGAGGAGAAGAGAGTCTCCTCCAAGTTTCTGACCTGTAGATCTGCTTGTAAAGGGCTCACCTGATTAGAGCAGGCCTATCTAGAATAGTTTCTCTTTTAATTAACTCAAATTGTTGCTGAATGCTACAGGTTCAGCCTAGGCCCAGCTGCGCACTGCACAGAAAACCAATCAGTGAACTGAATATTGCCAGGAAAGAAAGGCTTTATTGTGGGTGACATCGGACTAACCATTAAATCCGTCTCTCTGACTGAAGTTAGGAGTTTATATAGCAGATAAGGAATGTAATTAGGGAGGGGTAAAAAAAAGAGGAGTTAAATCGCAAGTAGCAGGTGGTTGAACTAGGGGTCTGGATTCTTATTGTAACCATGTGAGGGAAAACAGGAACTAGAGAGAGGTAAGTGGTTAGTCAACAGGCAGTAGGTGCGTCTCATTGGCTGATTGTGGTGATCCTGAAAGTTTCAGCTCCTTGATATTACCTGGATATCCTGATAGTTTGTTTTCTGAGAAAATAACTCAGATAAGACAAATGTACGTTACTCAGCATTCATTATTAGTGAAAATTGGGCCAGTTTCAAAATCAACTGATTAGGAAGCTCTAATTGCCTCTGCAAAATCCTGTCACCTTTGTCTTATAATCCAAGCACTAGAGTAACATTTGTTATAGTCACACATCTTACCTACACCCAAGGGCAGGAGATTATACAAGGGCTTGGATACCAAGAGGAAGGAATTATGGGGAGACAGGAGTACTCAATAAGCCATACTAGGGAACATTAAGAAAAATAATATACACCATAGGGAGCTCAAAGAGGAGGAGAAAACATTGTAAAAGTACCTTAGACCCACAATCTACCTATTTTCCAAAGGTCTACCCACGACCAATGTCTCAATAGAAATAGTTACTAAGGCACTATTGCATTCTTCAGTCTGTTTTACCTAAAAGATAAATTAGTTAGATTTACTAAGACCAGTGGCAAAACAGACCATATTTTTATTCAGGTACCTATTGCTAAAACTTATAAGCCAGGCCTGAAGTGAACATACAAAAAAAGAGTAAATATTTTCTGGCACCTGTTCAAATGTCTTAAAATAATGCCATTCTGGAGTTTTCTTCTAAAAAACATTTAGGCCCATTATCACAACACAACAGAGTAAACACGCTGAAGCAAGCCTGGTCTGTAATATAAACAATATCATGCTTTTCTTAGAAATGGATAAGATGATAGATGACAGATAATCATCTATAACGTAAATAAAAACCTCAATAAAATTTAATTTCTGGTGATTAGAATCTAGATTTCCAAAGTCATATCTTATCAAAATGTATTTTCATTAAAAAGCTGCAGAATTTTCCTGATTATAATCTAGTCACCACTTAGAATATTTTTTCTAGCTTTGAATTTATTAAAAATCATTTTACAACAATTTGTTTAATCTTATGTTGTATTTAAACTTAAGAAGAAGAAAGAAAGCAGTGGAAAACGAAAGTGAGGAGGAAGAAAAATATTTTTATTAAATTAATTTTCTTAAATAAATTGATATTTTTAATTGAGAAATACAACCCATAGAAAATAACATAGACTGAAATATATTACTAACTTTATTATTGTATTAAATCGTACCTAACATTTTAAAAATGAAAATAGAGTCTCATTTCTGTGCTTACAATGATGGTTTTTTGTTCATTGATTTAAAAAAATTTGCTTCTCTTTTCAACAGGAAGTATGAGATCATTGATAAAGCTTAAGCTCATATGTCTTGATAGAGCAGTATTCTTTGTACCAGTTATACACTGTACATATTGCATATTTTAAATTATTTATATTTCAGAGGAAAGAGTTAGCTAGGTGATTTACGTACTAGTGATAAAATCCCAGTCCACAAAACTAGCTGTATAGAAGACAATTGAAGCTGACTTTGGAATATTTATAAATCATTCCAGAATTAGGACAACAATGTAATTCTCAAAATAGCAATGAAAAGTAAGAAAAGTTCCTTTTGTAGAAATAGAACAACAGATTCAAGTTTTAAATCCCACTGGACTAGAACATAAATCAGGTCAAAAGATATAATTTCATACCGAACCAATTCTGTATTAGAAAGGGGATGTGGGTTCCGGAAGGTATGCACTTAATCTGACTTAACGCACACCACAGTGTCGTTCATAGAATGTACAAATAGACCTGTGAAAAAGGTTAATCAAATGTGCAGTGTGACTTAGGATAAAATGCCTGGGATGGCTGACCAATTCGATTCATATCTCTTAGTAGAGATCCATAATGTCTCAATTCTTAATTATCTAGTCTTTTGTGCATTTAAAAAAATGGCCAATAAAATGTCAGCCAAGAAACACACTGTTCATTCCTTTCAGGTTTATTTTAAACCTATTGCACTTAGGCTAGAGCTAAATCAATTTTTCATGAATATCTACCCCGGTAGATTGCACCTCTAGCCAGTTCAGATCCCTAGAGAATTTTAAAAAAGAGATTTATCAAGTAACAAGTAACACCTCAGGAAAAAGAAACAGGGTTTTTAATTGCTTTGTGTGCTCCATAATTGAAGGCAGGCACCTTCTTGAGGCGCTCGCTGCCAGGAGTGGTGAGACTCCACTTGGCCCTGCCTAATTAATCCTGTGATACAAACCTTCTGGCTTCAATTTTCACATTTCTGTCTCTTTTTAGAGGTGATAATAAAACTAAAAATTTATGTTGGTTACTGTATGACTATAACTGTGCCAGCGGAACACAAATAAAACCATATGGGCTGAGGAGACCTTGTCTCCACATTTCTGGTTTCCCTGTGGCATGAGGCACAGGGGCAAGCTTTGTGCTAACAAGAAAAGGTAGGGAAAACTCAGTAGCGGGGCAGAAGTGCAGGTCAACCCCTTCTTGTGAGTTTGCTCTGTTAAGATGACTCATTGAAACATATGCCTTTTTTATTGACAAAAAAAATCTCAAAATAGAATTGTACACTCTGAAAGCTCAATGGCTCAGTGACTGCGTATGACAAAACCGCACTAGAGCTTTTAATGAAAGACAAATTGGGCAGCTTAGCCTTTTAAAAAGCTGTCAGAGTGACAAGGGCAGGGTCTATTATCTTAATAGCTTACATATTAAGACTAGTTTAACATGTTCTGTAGAACATTGTGCATGACACCAGCAACGCTGGAGTTGAACTGTGATGGAAAATGCATCTCACGTCATGAATCGGCTCCAATGTTGACATGGGTCAAAATAATTTTGCTTTTGTGGAGAACACTGATTTGTATTGTAACATTGTTAAATATCTGGGTGAATGATACCTATATACAGAGGAGTTGAATGCACAATATGAGGCAGTATTTTACACCACAACAATGGTATTTTCAAAGATTCAAGTAAAAACCTGAAAGGTGTATGGTGCTATGCTGTTCATATATAATTCATACATTTTTTTAAAAAAGAGAGAAATTTCTAAAAAGTATGTTACTTGACTTATTTGTATATGTGCGTAAAACTTTCACAGGTGACATCATTTTCTTTATTTAACCTTATTTTTTTCACACCTTTTTATTTTGAACAAAGTTTCCATTCTTTCTGCTGAATTTTAAAAAATATGGGAGCCATCTGGTGGTCAACAATTATATTTTTCTTAAGAATAAAACAATCTGTGTTTATTACAAAATAAAGTGCTGTACTATTTTAAAACTTTTTTCCCCCAATAGAAGTATTTTTAACATAGGCACTAATTTTCTGTTTCCATAGGCTTAGTTAAATAAATTCTGAACATGAAACTAACTTTTCAAATATTTTGTCTTGAATGCTCACTCTACTCATTTTTACAAATATCAAATGCACCATTCTGTTCACGGAGTTCATGTATTTACCGAGAAGTAATTTAATTCACGAAGGAGTTGAGAAAAATACAAATATATTCTTAAAAGCTTTATAATATGTGGGTTTTCATACTTTTTGAAATAAAGTGATTTTTATAGAATATTCTTTATAAAGGGGAAACTTTGGGAACTAGGTCCAGGAGTCTATAAAAATACACAGATACAGAAGATAATTTAGAAAGGAAAGACTGAAATGCAAATACTATAAAGGTTCAAGTTCTGGTCAGTGATATGTGAAACATCAAAACAGAACTGACATTAATAGCAGTTGTTGAAATTCTACATGCCTTGTTCATACAGACATAAAATAAAGCTGCTCACTTTCCAAACTAGTATATTGAATGTGTGTATTTAATACACACGTATTATAAAATGTGGTCTATTGTGAAAATATCAATAACTGACAATTCTACACTAATCTCTGTCTCATAATTAAACTGTAGAATTCTTTATGTTGTTGTTCATTAAGTTTGGTTAATTGTTTTTACACTTAGTTAGCATATATTGAGTATTTACTCTATAAAATGTTCTTGATTAAAAGTCTTTAAAAATAATCTTATTGTGTCAGGTACGGCGGCACATACCTGTGGTCCCAGCTGCTCAGGAGGCTGAGACAGGAGTATGACTTGAGCGCAGCAGTTCGAGGCCAGTCTTTAAAAAAAGAAAATGATCTCACTGAGTTTATGTAAAATATTACCTTGTGGTACTATTATTTTCCCATTTATTCTCTGAGGCATATGAACCTCAGAGAAATTATAAAACACAAATAAGAGTGAGTAGCCCTGGCTTGGCCCCAATTCTGACTCCAATTTCTATACTTTTATTTATCCCTCAAAACCAAAATGACAACTAGACATTCTAATCACTTGTAGTTCTGCTGTATTTTCAACTATGTAACTATGTCTTCAAGCAGCTTTGAATTAGAAAGCAAAGCACCAACCTTATAAGCCAAACCTCTTACCTATCAAGTGGTGTGGGAAGTAAACTAATTGGGAGAAATCAAATCCCTGTGTAGTTGTCTAATCCTTTAGGCACTCCTTCTTCCTCTTCTTCTGGAGTAAACTCTTCCCTTTCCATTCAGACTCAGCTCTCCCCTACTTCCATTCTGGAGCTCAGCAGGGAGTACCCATCCCAGAACTCTGGGGATTGGCATGCAACCCAAGTCTGGCCATAGTGATATATCCAGGAGAAAGCAGGGGACCCAAGGCAGGACAAGCAAAGGCATTCCCTGATTTTTTTTTTTTTTTAATTCTTCTGGGAAGAAAGGTGGTCAGAGCTCTTTCCTGTCAGATCTCTAAGTTCAGATGATTTAGGCATGAAGCTGTCTTCACTCCCTGGGTCCAATGCCAGAAACTTCCATACACATTCCTTCATATCTAAGGGGACAGAAGAGAATGAGATGAACACACACAACAAGAAATGAAAAATAAAGAAAGATAGAAAACTTTGAGATTTTCACTTAGTCTATTTCACTCATCTGTCCCTAAGAGCTCCACAGCAGATTACTTCAGAACTTCCTTCAGTGTTTGAGATACCCAGGAATCCTTCCGGTAAACTTTCTTTTTTCTACTCATGCCTTGAGCTAGTTGAAGTTGCATTTTTTCACTTGAACACACGAAGCCATTAGATTATACAATTATAAAATATTAGGTTCCTGGATGGCAGAAAGCAGGGATAGCCACTGTTAGCCAATAGTGTATTTTGGGTGGGTTTTAAAATAAACAGTTTCCCTAGGAAAAGAGCCAGTGTGCCTGCATATGGTGGGGAAGTGTGACACAAAGCACCAGACTGGTTTCGGCAAACACAGGGATGAGCCAATTTCCAAGAGCTCCACAGTTTTAATCCCTACTGGCATACAAGTTTTGTTTTTATCTCACCCTTCTATGTGTAAAACTGGACTCAAAATTTGCACACTTAAAAATCAACACAAATACACACATACCCATTCCTGATTTTGATGTGATCTCATTCGGGCCAGAAGTAATTCCTCCTAGAACTCTATCATCATAGTCTATTAAGAAAGAAAAGTGGTACACATATTATAAGGAATAGTGTAAATCGATATGGAATAGGAGCAAATTTAGCTATTGTGAATCGAGACATGGGTTGCATTAAACCAAAAAACTATATACTTTCAAGTAGAACCATTATAGCTTAGTGTTCCAACTTTGCCACTTGACTGCTCTATAAGTCAGTTAGCTGTTCTGAATGTCCATTTCCTTCTCAATACAAGAGAGGAATTGCCAAGGTCAATTTCAAGATTGGTGCTAATCTATAAAAAGAACTTAAAATGGATAATAAATGGTGAGTGTTGCTGTGGTTATCTCTATTTTTATTAATATAAGTATTATGAACTCAGTGCTTTGTTAACTAAAGTATTGAAATTAAGCATATAGCAAAAATAAAAAAATAACGTAAGTCCTTATTTGCCAATTTTGCTTTTTCCGGGCATTCACAATAAACTTCTTCTGAAAATACTCAATCAAAACTAATAGTTGAAAAATATAGTACTGAAGTCTAACAGAATACTGCCATAATTGCAAGCATATTAAATATTCTATTGTGATTCTTTATTTTGTCTCCTTATGTAAACTAAGATCTATTTCTCGAAATACTTTTGTCTTCTGTTCCCTACCTAATAGTGAGGGAAACTTTAGTATCAGAACCTAAGCCTATGACATTCATCCATAAAAAGCAGTGTATTATACAGTCTCTACTAAATCATTGTTATGCTTATATATCTGAGCAAAACTATTACATAAAAGTATTTAATCTGAGAAGGATTTATTTTAAACCAAGTCGAGCCAAGGTTGAAAGTGACACCCATTATATATGATAAAACGGCTTAGTGGATCTCTAACTTGCCTGCTCCTTGCAATCATTAGGGAACTTCAAAAAGTCCTGAGACCTGTATCTCACCTCCCACCCACCTATTAGATTATCATTTAATAGCCTGGATTGTGGTCTTGGTTTTGACATTTTAAAAGACTTCCTGGGTGATGCCAGTATGCGGCACGTTTAGAAAACACTGGATGAGCTTCCTTACTATTGCTCTCTTACCATTGCTCAAGAAGTTTCTACCTGTTTCGTTTATTTTCTCTAAGAACAGCTACATTCATTAGGGAGACTTTCATTTTATAACATAAAACAAAACAAAAAAAACCTTTTTCAATTATTACATTAACCTGTTCTGCTTCTCCAATGTTCAATACACCTGGTAGAGTCTGAAGAAGAAAAAGATACAAGGCACAGATTCTGTCGTTACATTTGTTTAAATATAGTGTGTTGTGGGTATTACCAGTTGAGGCTGGAATAGCTTGCAGATGGTGACAGAATTCAATAAGACAGTTGTGAATTTAGAAAGATAGATGTATTAAATGGAAGATACAAAGATATAGTGCGAGAAAGTATTGTGCAGTGTTGCAGCAAAAGGAAGATTGTCTGCTGTCTACAAAGAGTCAGGGAAGTTTTTATAGGACTGTGTTGGGAGAAGTTTATGTGCCAGATACATCGGAAAGGCTAAGGATGGTTGATTGTGGTTATCTATTTTGCTGGAATTGTTTAACAATGATCAGCTGCTTTTTTGCAACATAGTAAGTTTTTGTAATATTTGTAAGTTTTCCCTTGAGGCTTTTCTCCCTTTTTCTTTAATATAATTAACCCACTTGTTGCTGACCTATTTGTCTTATCTTTCTCCACATGGTTCATGTGATTGAACAAATATACCTAAAAAGATTAAAATCTAAGGGTCTTCCTTTCAGCAATAATAATCCTGAAAAGTCTTAATCACTTAAATATGGTAGAAATATTTTTTAACTGCAAGTTAGCCACATAACTGCAGAGAGGAATTCCCACATAATTTTTCTTGTACACACTGATTTTTTTATTGGCAAACTTCATTGAAATTTTGTTAAAAGTGAGTGTGCTTCTTCTGGTTTCTAAAATTTGCTCGACTGATTTTCATTCATATTGAAGCTGATCAGATATGCAACCATTCTCTGAATCATAACAATACTTTGTCCACTCCCTGAATCCACTGTCTGTCCCATCTGTGTGGACACCATCAAATACATATGCTGAGACTTTCATGGATGGGAGGCATTCATATGTCCATAGTATCCATATTCTTTATACCATATGAACGACAGGGGAAAATGTCCACATTTATACAGATTTCTTTACTCCTTTCTAAAAATCCTAACTGACACCACAGCTTGTCATTAATAGATGTCCAAGTTTTATGTTCCCCAAAATGCAATAATCCTCAGGCCTTATAATAATAATTCTCAGACCTATAGTGAGGTTTAAAAGTAAAAATGAGATAAAGAATGCTTAACACTTTTCCTAGGATATAGTAGCCACTACTAATGTTAGTTTGTTGGTTTTTTTTTAAAGATAATATCAAATTCTACTATTTTGAAATGAGTGTGTTAATTTTAAGAATGCTCTTTAAAAAATTCCTTGAAGTGATTTAAAAGAGAAGCACCTATCTCACTTTATTAAAATTATTGCCAACTACTCTCAATGCTACTTTTTAAAAAACTCGGAGTAGGTTTAATTGGGGTTCTGTCTTTTAAAAATAAGTAGTTATAGATTGCTAAGTGGTGGTCTGAAGCTATCCAAAGCCATTATTGCTTAAAGCAGGTTGAGAAAGGAATGCATAAATAATTAGAAGTAGAATCATAGTTTACTGATGTCCTTTATTAAGTCTTTACTCTTTTCCCAGCAAGGCTAGAGGAAACCAAAGTCAGAACATCTGAACTCTGTCCAGACTTCAGTTGTATTTTAAAATTTCAGGTTAGAATGCATAATATATTAATGCCATACAACTTTTATTGTGTTCACTTTAAAATTTGTATTAAGTAGATTGCTACATTATGGTGATGTACTAAATTACCTAAAGCAAAGTAATACAATGATTAACTGACCATAAACATTGGTTTATGGTCAGTTTATAAAGTATTACAATGATTAATATTATGCATTTTCATAACAGTAGAAAATTGCAGGATGAAATATCTGTGGATTGACTCAGTGCCATTAGGAATAATAAAACAGTGGTATAACTCAGTCTCGAGTTACATCTTGAGAGTAAACTTTGTTTTAAATCTCCTCTCTAAGTGGTTGGGAAATTCATTAATTTAAAATGCCCAGAGCTTGCCAAACACAAGACAGAGAATGCAAGTGTTCATACAAATATATTAAGCAAAACAAGGCTTAACTAACATTTTAAAAAATATATTTTTCTACACTGTTTTACAGAAGGACAGTAAGAAAACATCTATTGTATTTGTTATGTCCTCTCAACAATAAGAAAATAAAAGTGGATATACTCAAAACTTGGATCTTACCTTCTTTCAAAGATAGATTTAAATGAGTTGCAACTTTGAAAAATATACTCTCAGGTTTAAAGAAGTTTAGCTAATTGCATTTGCAACATAGTGTAACAGACTGATTCTTTGTGGTGAAACCAGACAAAAAGAGTCATATATCACCTATACAAAGGATTGGGGCATCAGTTTATAGAAAAATCACAGGGATGGAATAACACCAGAAAACACTATAGCAGAATTGTCTGGACTTAAATTCTCATCTTGTCATACAACTGCTATATAATCTTAGACAAACTAATTTCCTCATCCGTAAAATGGGTATAATATCTCTCAGTTGCTGAATGAATTAAATAGAAAATCTTAAAGTGACTGACCCATAATAGACAATCAATAAATCATAGTTATTCACTATTAACATTATCATTATAATTGTTGCCAGTTGATTGCAGCCATTTCATTATTACTACTGAATTCCAATGAAGGAAATAGATAGTACCAATAGAAAAAGATTAAAAAGTAAAAATTGTTAAAGCCAGTTTAAAGATTACTGGTTGGTGGAAATGATGTGAGGTTGGGAAATTGTGTGAAGCTTCATGCTGATCATTTTTTATTACAGAGCCTCAGACTTCCCATGACAACATCTGCTTTTTCTTAATTTTTTTTTTTTTTT
>CAUYQG010108576.1:0-13025 GCA_963574415.1 Tarsius wallacei
GGAGGAACTGAAATCACTCTATGAAAAAGATACCTGCACACGCATGTTTATTGCAGCACTATTCACAATAGCAAAAATATGGAGCCAACTGTGCTGCCCATCGACAGTGGACGGGGTAAAAAAAATGTGGTACATATACACGATGGAATATTCTGCAGCCACAAAGAAGGACAAAATTATGAACTTTGCAGCAACTTGGATGAATTTAGAGTCTATCATACTCAGTGATCTATCACAGAAACAAAGAACTGAGTACCACATGTTCTCATTCATAAGCAGACCTTGAACAATTGTCATAATACTATAAGAAAGGGATTGGCAGTAGTGGGAAACTGCTGGGGGGGGCACACTTCATCCATAAGGGTATCTGATCTCAAACCAGGTGACGTGGGGACCAAAGTGAGGCCCAAACTTTACCTGTATAATGACCATTTGTATACCTAATCCTGAATTGTACCCGTCTTTAAAATAAAAATAAAAAATAAATAAATGAGCTATGTGGCAGATTGTGCCAAGTCAGAGCCACTCAGCATCCCAGGTGAAAGGGAACTTATATTTGTCAAGCCCTTGCTGGATGCCAGGCACTGTGCTAGGTCCTGCATCTGCTTAATTCAGTGTTGAGGCAATGGAAAATGTATGGGAGAACATTTTAAAATGGGAAATAATCTGGTAATTAATGTGGTTTCTATGAGCACTGGGAAAAGCCTTCTATTATCTGAGTTTAGCGGGGGAACCAATGTTGCCCCAGGAAGCCTAGTTGAAAAACGGATCCTCCCAGGGGTCTGCTTCTCTGCTTAGATGCAGGCATCCATTTCCCTTCTCATCTCCAGGGGGGACTCAAATGTTTAGGGAATTCCTCATCAAAAATCCATCAGGGGAGGCCTGGTGCAGTGGCTCATGCCTGTAATCCTGTGGGAGGCCAAGGTGGAAGGATTGCTTGAACCCGGGAGTGTGAGACCAGCTTAGGCAGCATAGGGAGACCTCGACTCTACAAAAATAAATTAGCTGGGCTTGGTGGCATGTACCAGCTACTCCAGAGGCTGAGGTGGAAGGATCTCCTGAGCCCAGGAGGTTGAGGCTGTGGTGAGCTGTGACTGTGCCACTGCATTCCAGCTTGGGCAACGGAGTGAGACTCCAACTAAAAAAAGAAAATTCATCAGAAAAACTGTGAAATAGTGTCACACTCTGATGCTGAAAATGCTGGTAGGAGAGGGAACGGGGTTTGGGGTCTGTGACTCATGCTATGAAAAGTTCGTTCATTTCTTCCCACGAGGCTTCTCTCCTCTGGGCCTGGAGTCCACCCTTTCTTTCTTTTTTTTTGAGTTGGAGTCTCACTCCATTGTGCAGGCTGGAGTACAGTGGCACACTCACAGTCACCCCAGCATCAACCTTCTGGGCTCTGGTGATCCTTCTGCCTCAGCCTATTAAGTAGCTGGAACTACAGGCCCGCGCTTGCCTGTCTAATTTTTGATTTATTGTAGAGATGAGGTCTCACCAAGTTGCCCGGGCTGGTCTCGAACCCGCAGCCTCAGGCAATCCACTCTCCTCGGCCTCCCAAAGTGCTGGGATTACAGGCTGAGCCACCAAACCTGGCCTACCCTTTCATCTCTCTTCAATTCCACCCAGATGTCGGGTCCTCACACAGATATGCACCGTGACTGCCTCTTGTTCTGCTTCCCCGCAGCTGGGAAGGGGCTGGTGGAAGCAGCCCACTTCTGCTACCTCATGGCCCATGTGCCCTTCGGCCACTACACTGTGAAGACGGACCGTCTGGCCTTGCTGGGCAGTGGCCACAGGTATGTGATCCGGGAGAAAGGACAGGGGAGGATGTTTTCCACGGCTTGGTTTAGCCCTTGCTGGGTTTCTTGGGTCCAGTTTTCATTTTCTCATGTGTACTTCAGCTACTACTGGTCTTTCGATCCAGGGTTGTTTTCTGTGCAGGCCCGGACCAGGAGATGCCCAGTGCCTGCATCAGGGCTCCAGGCTGGCGGTCCTGCTCTGGGAAATGGCGGGTCGAAGTTTTTGTGTTGTAGTGTGCCTCTATGACCACTAGGTGGCACCCTGACTCCACAACCGGACTGTCTCTAAAAGCGTTTCACCAGGGGAGGTTTCTGGCTCTGGTTAGGCGGCCCTGGGCTTCTTCTGAGAGCCCACCTTGGGCAGAACCGGAAGATGGGAGAAGCTTATGTCTAGTCCCTCTTTCGGGCCCCAGCATCCCTATAGTGATTTGGTGCACAAGCTTCTTAGGGTCCCACTGGTCACTTGTACTCTGCTGGCTGTAACATTAGGCTTTTCTCCCAGAAGGACCTTATACCCTTAGAGAGTGAATAAATGGATAACAGAGCCATTTGCTCCCTAGTGTCCTTCCTGTTCTGGACCCCTCTATCCACCTCTCCATAACAGTCAAGATTTGCTGAGCTCTTACGTTACACCGGTCATCTCTGTGCACTATTTCCTGTAATTCTTACAAATTTCTTTAATGAAGAAGGCATTTGTGTGTGCCACATATACCTTAAAATGTATACATTTTAAGAAAGGAAAAAACTTTATTAAAATTGTATTGCTCAATATCTACTGATAACAAACGATGAATACAAGTCACTTTTGATTTCTGCAATTACAAGAGTTGCTCAAAGTGGTTACCGATAGCATCTAGACACTTCTGATTAGGATGAGTATCACTTAACATCTCAAAATGTGTATATATTTTTTGGCACTCCTATATATATATATATATTTACACACACACACATATGTGTATACACATATATATTTTACCCTTCTAAAAGAAGCTATATTTTAGTGTGACGTAAAGGCAACATTTCAAGTTCTTCTTTAATCAACCACCCAGTTTACCCCTAAAAGTGACAAAGAATCAGTCTCATACAGGTCAAGTGCAGTAAACTAAAATGTTCTCTCAGCAGAAAGCAGCACTAGAAAAAGTAATAGTTATAGATGGGAGGTGACTGGTTTTACAGTGGCTGAGAAGGTGTATTTAATCCACACTTCTAGGGGTGGGGAACGAAAGCAAGGTGGGTTATATAACTTGTTTAGGATAGTCCAGCTAGTGTGTGGTGGAGTTGGACTTGGGATCCAGGCCATTGGACTGGGAGACTCTTACTTTGAACAATTGCAGCAAACGGCCGCCTGCCCGTGGTAGCAACACACCTGTCTCATCGCCTGCTCTCTCCTGGCCCTGGTCTCTGAGAACACCTAATTAGCTTGTCAAAGAAGCCCTTCTCTGCCATATGTGACCATAATAAGTGTGTATGGGTTACCGTGTTTCCCTACTATGCTTATGTTGTACCAGGATATCTCTGGAAATAAAGTCCTAACCCCCAGGAATGACCTGGTGGCTGATTTCAAACACAAGTTGTGGAGGGGAGGGGCTGTGGGTCGTGGGACTCCTGTTGCGCCCTCCCCCCCCCAGATTGCAGTCATCCGCTCCTCTTCCTCCTGGCAAACGAACATCCAACCAAGGTCCTGATTTCTGGTCAGAAGTTGTCCTCATTCTCTGTCATGCTCTTGTCTTGGTGTTCCTGGAGCATCACATGGCCCTCTCTTTTATGCTGGCTTGCTCAAATGAGGGGTGTCTTTCACAGGTCACACCAGGCTTCAGGGGTGCAGAGGCAGCTCTCGGCGTGTCTAAGAGGAGGGCTCAGTGCTCCTTGGAGCAGCTTGCCTTAAGTTACCCTCCAGCAAGAGGGCAGGCCACCCTCCCTTCCCACAGCCTCTGCCTCACAGTATCTCTGGTGTGGTGCACAGTTCTCTTCTGCTCCTTCCCGAGCCTCAAGGAGGCAGAGGGATAAGAGGTGAAACACAGTCTGGAGGCCCAAGGTCTTTTTCCTCTCTTGAAGCTGCTGCAGAGAACAGCCTAGGATGGAAACTCGACCAGGACAGGATGCAGCGGGGCCTGGCTAACTTCAGGGTTTAAATCCCACAACTCCCCACATCTCAATATTTTTTATTGTTGTTCCCTGCTTTCAGTCAAGAGTTTTTGAAATTCGCAACGACTGAGGCCATCCAGAGGACGGAAATCTTCGAGTACTGTCAGATGCTGGGCCGCCCCAAATCCTTCATCCCTTCTTTCCAGGTAACTGAACCCAGAGAGGCTCCACATTCCCTGCACGGGGCAGCGGCAGCAGCAGGACCTCCAGAGCCGTAGCTGGCCCATGGTACCTGGGGCTGGGTCGTCCACGGAAACTTCCTCGTGAGCTTGAACGTGGAAAGGCTTAGCATCCTTTTCTGTGTCCCCAAAGGTCATCTTGCAATATGCAAGCAGAGCCTTGCCAGAGAGCTCTGGGCTGGAGGCTTATCCTTTCCGCTGACATGCGAGACTCCTCCTGCCTTCCCGACCCAGACTCACTCCTGCCTTGAGCCCCTCTACCCTTCTGGCTCCTGAAGGAGCTCGCTCTTCTCTCCTTTCTGCTCAGCCTCCACTGCTGTCTTGCGGGAGAGAGTGGGAGTGCCAGCCCCGGGGTGGCTGCCCACCTGCCTCCTTCCTTCCCCATCTCCTCCTGCCTACGCTCACCTGCCTTCTTCCTATGCTTACCTCCTCCTTACTATGCCCACCCATCTCCTTCCTACGCTTACTTCCTTCTTCATACATCTGTCTCCTTCCCATGCTCACAACCTCCTTTCTACACTCACCTGCCTCCTTCCTTTGCTCACCTCTTCATTGCTATGCCCACCATCGCCTTCCTGTGCTCACTTCCTTCTTCACATGTCTGTCTCCTTCCTACGGTCACCTGCCTCCTTTCTATGCTCATCTCCTCCCTCCTATGCTTACCTCCTTCTTACTATGCCCACTTGTTTCTTTCCTACACTCACGTCCTTCTTACTTCACCTGTCTCTTTTTCTACGCTCACTTCCTCCTTACTCCATCCACCTGCCTCCTTCCTATGTTCACCTCCTCCATCCTTCACTCATATCTTCATTCCTAAGTTCACCACCTCCTTTCTACGCACCACTGTCTCCTTCCTATGCCCACCTCCCCCTTCCAACAACCATATCCTCCTGCCTACGCCCACCTACCTCCAGACCTATGCCCACCTGCCTCCTTCCTATGCTCACCACCGCCTTCCTATGTTCGCCTCCTCCTTCCTGGGCTCTTCTCCTCCATCTCGGACTCACCACCACCTTACTAGACTCACCTCCCCCATCTTATGCTCACTTCCTCCTCCCCACGTTCACCTCCTACATCCTACACTCAATTCCTCCTTCCTGCGCTCACCACCTCCTTCCTACACCCACGTGTCTCCTTCCTATGTCCACCTCCTCCCTCCTATGCCCCCTGCTTCCTGCATCTGCGTACCTCCTCCTCCTTCGCCAACCTGCCTCCTTCCTGGACCTCTTCTCAGGTTTCTGCTGGGCTCTCATGTCTGTTACCTCTGGAATCCCCTCCCCGTTCTGTCCTCGGCCTTCACCCTCCTTTCCTCACTCTCAGGGCATCAGCAGTGCGGGCATAGTCCGCACCACAGGTTCTGTCTTCTCTCCTCAATATCTCCTTCCTTTGATTCTGTCTTCTAGGTTCTGTCCTCTACTTCTCACCTCTCATTCATGGCGACTGGCACTGACATCGTGTTGTTCTTCTGTCCACATCCTCCTTGTGCTCCGAGATCCAGCCTCAGCTTTCCTCCGTGAAGGCTCCCTTGGTTGCTCTCGCAGTGTGACTGCAGTGGTGGCCCTCAGTGGTCTCAGCTGTGAGATGGGGGTGATGGTGTGCCTTGTCATGAAGCTGGCACTGGATGGAGTGAGTTAGCTTCTGTGACACATGGGGACAGTGCCTGGCATGAGCCACTGCTGTCAGAGCTGAGGTCGTAGTGGGTGCAGCGCTGGTGCCCACAGCTGGACCCCAGGCCCCGCTTAACATTGAACTTGAGCTGCATTGCATTTTCTTTCCTTTTGTGCAGGTACCATGTCTTTCTGCCTGAACTATCTTCTTCAGGCAGAGACATTTCCAGTGACCCTTTGTGTCCCCTTCAGTATTGAGAAAGCACATGGCAACAACACACACACAATACGACATAGATAAGACCTTGAAGGTGAATGGCAGTATGGGAAGAAATGGCCCATTCGGTGTCTCCTCTTCTGCAAGCGTTTTGCCAAAGCCCACCTTTCCCAGCACAGCCTTCCTGGTCAACTCTGCCTACAGCTCCTCCCCTGATACTCTGGTCTTTTTTTCCCCTTCTTTCTCCATCCTACCTCTCTGCCATTTTGGGCTGATAGTGGAGAGATTAGCTAGTTTTATTGACATGACTGCAGTGTGCTACTATGCTTCTTTTTTATTTAGAGTCAGGGTCTTGCTCTGTCACCCAAGCTGGAATGTAGAGATATGATTATGGCTCACCACAGCCTCAACCTCCTGGGCTCAGGTGATCCTTTCTCCTCATCGTCCTGAGTAGCTGGGATTACAGGCATGCACCACCACACCCAGCTAACTTTTTGCTTCTCTTGTAGAGATGAGGTCTCACTATGTTGCCCAGGCTAGTCTCTAACTCCTGGCTCAAGCTACCCTCCTGCCTTGGCCTCCCAAAGTGTTGGGATTACAGGTGTGAGCCACCACACTCTACTGCTGTTATGCTTCATGTGTGTTATTTCTAATCCTGTGAGGTCACAATTATCCCCCTTTTTACAGAAGAGAAAACTGAGACTCAGAGGGATTCTGTGCTATCGGCTCCCATCACTTGCATATCATTTGTTCTAAGTACTTTACATGGTTTATCCCATCTAATCTTCACAACAACCAAGGGGGTAGGAAATACTGTCATTCCTCTTATAGTGGGGAAACTTAGTCACAGAGAGATGAGGTCGTTAGCTCAATGCTTCACGCCTTGCATGGAGCTTGGATTTGAACTTGGGTCCATCTGACACCAATGCCTTCACACTTGATCCTGCCCAGTCACGCATGCTTCCATGAAAGCTCCCCTGTTTTTGTCAGCACTCTCCACTGCTTTATGGCCCTGAGACTAGGGTCTGTTTTGCTTTTCTTGTCTGTCCCTTTGCTTCCTGGCCTGTACTTCCGGCTCTGCAGAGATGTAGGCTCCTTAAGGATTCAAAACTCCAGTGTGCCATCCGTAGTGACCAGTGCTTAGGAAGGCTGGGCTGCTGGGACGCCTGTCCTCTCCTCCATAATGCAGGACCTGCTGGCTGAACTTGGGCTTGTGCCCACACACAGACAAAATGTTCCAAATGGAACAAGACTCTTGATATTTGGATGCTGGAGTTAGCAGAAGCTGGCTGTCAGTGACTTCCAAGGAGTCTTATCTGCATTTCTCCGTCTCTCTGTCCCTGCCTGGATGGACTCGTCACTGGCCCTGTCTCCCCACAGGTGTATAAGCTTCTTTACGCATCCCGTCTGGCAGATTACGGCCTCGTGTCCCAGGCCCTGCATTACTGCGAAGCTATTGGCGCGGCTGTCCTGAACGAGGGAGAGAGCGGCCACTCTGTGCTGCTGGTGGAGCTCATCAAGGTTAGCCTCTCAAGGGGTTCTCTGCTGTGGCTTTATCTCCTTGCTTCAGAGGAAGCCATTGTGGCGCGGTGTAGATACCACATCTCATCTTCCTTGAACATGCTGCAGAGTTGGAGCCCACCGTTGCCTTTGGGCATGTGTGCATGCCCAGATACGATAAGCAGAGGCCAGCGCGGCACACAGAGGGACACTCCGGGCAGGCGTGGGGGCTGGGGGGCTGTAGGCCATGTGTGTGACTTGGGAAACTTAGTCTCACGTCTGCTTTTCTGGTACAGTAGAACCGCGTGCTCCAGCGAGCTGTTCTAATTATGAAAGCTGGGCTTAGAAAACATATTTCAGTGATTAAAACAGGAAATTGATCCTTATTAAAATGCTTTCTAATGCATGGAATATTTTATCGCATGTGGGATACATTTAAAATAGAAAACAAAAACATATCAGCCTTTAGTTCCCAGGGAAGAAAACAACAATCAGGCAAATAGTTGTTCCAATTAATTGAAGAAAAATCCATTAGCGAGAGAGTAAAAAGGCAGCCTCCCTGTGCATTTTTGTTTTGCTTTCGATGAGGATGAACTGCCGGATTTTGTAACCAATAGCATTTGTGGTGCTGAGCCTCCATGCCCCGAAATTCCTGCCAACAGGGTGATATTGTGCAGCACTTGGGGACCCAAAGGTGTAATTGGAAAAGTCTGGGGACTTGAGGACGGAAAGCAGCATCAGCGCCATGCGGGAGCTTGCTAGAGATGCAGATTCTCAGGCTCTGCACAACCCTCTGAAATCAAAATTACCATTACCATTACTTTTTAAAAAAAAATCGGGAGGCAGAGCCTCACTCTGTCACCCAGGCTGGAGTGCAGTGGCATGATCATAGCTCACTGCAGCCTTGAACTCCCGGGCTAAGATCCTCTTGCCTCAGCCTCCCAAGTAGCTGGGACTACAAGTGGGTACCACCATGCCTGCCTAATTTTAATTTTTTTTGTAGAGACAGGTTCTCGCTATGTTGCCCAGACTGGTCTTGAACTCCTAGCCTCAAACCTCAATCCTCCTGCCTCAGCCTCCTGAAGTGCTGGGATTATAGACACGAGGCCACTACACCTGGTCAGAATTAGCATCTTAACTGAGTCCCTGGTGACTCCTGTGCACACGGAAGTTTGATAAACACTATTACAGAACGGACAGCTTTGCAGAGGAATAAAACCGAGTGACTGTTTCTCCTCATATTTTATTTAGCATCTGACACTCAAGATGGATTAATTGTTATTTATGTTGTAATTTTGGGAGGCTATCTACTGAATTTGCTATTTTGCAACTATTCCTTACGATGGTGTTTACCAGTGAGTTAGGTTCTCTCTCCTTGTCCCTCATCGCCTCTTTCCCCATGGCCTTCCCATTTCTCTTACTTCTCTCCCCTGTCTTACTTTCTGGCCCTGACCTGTCTGGAAACCTGGCACAGCTAGCTGAGAAACTGAAGCTGTCAGATCCTCTGGTTTTAGAAAGGCGGCGTGGGGACAGGGATCTGGAGCCGGACTGGCTGGTGCAACTTCGGGTGCGGCACAGGGGGCTGGAGGTGAGTGGGGCTGAGCTGGGGGGAAGGCTCTTTGCCTCCCTCTTCCCCGACATAGAACAGAAAGGTACCGACACAAGTCCTTGGCCCTCATGCATGGCAGTGACTTCTCCCATCACGAGTTTCGGCCTCGTGTCCCCACCCTGCCCACTTCCTGGGTGGAAGCTTCCCCCCCACCCCAAGTTCACAGGGGACATGGTGGGGCTCTCTTCACAGTCACTCCTGCCACCCTTCCCTGAGGTCCCAGAGAATAGGTTTCGTGACCATCAAAGCTTCCCTGTATTCGTGAGGCACAATGGATCACAGTGGACGCGTGTCACTTTCATGTAATGTGGGGCAATTGCTTAAAAGACTTTGAGCCTTTCCCTTTTGTTCCCACAATTGCAAAAGCTTCTGGTTGTAATCAGAACAGTAATTGGAATAAGGCCACCTCCATTTCCTTTCTCCTATTCTGCTCTGAAGAAAGGACAAGGTGGATTTTTAAAGCACACACAGCCTCTACTGTCTCCGTCTGCTGCAGGCGCTGAGGTGTTGTTTGGTTCGGTCCACGTGCCCCTTCCTGCGGGAGAATGGGTGATCCAAGCCTCCGGCCGCCTCTGCCTACTCTGAGCTGAACTGGGAGACCTGGGAGACAGCACCCCGTCCACATGGCGCCCTTGAGCCTTTAGCCGAGGAGTCCTAACCTTGTCACTCCCACTGATTTAATTTTTGAACCACCTTGCTCCCTGTTCTTGTTGTTTTCCTTTGTGTTGCTTAAAAGAATTCTACTTTATTTTAAATAGCAGAAGGTAGCAGGAGACGCTGGGGACCCCCGTTCTGCTCAC
The DNA here is from genome assembly GCA_963574415.1 of Tarsius wallacei. NCBI lineage: Eukaryota > Metazoa > Chordata > Mammalia > Primates > Tarsiidae > Tarsius > Tarsius wallacei. The sequence continues at coordinate 9,860 of CAUYQG010108576.1, forward strand.
TCGGATATTTCGGGAGCCAGAGGAACGACAACAGGTATCCCATATTATGCGTTGAGTGTATGAACAGCTAACGTTCAGGGTCCGATTACAGGAGACAAAGTAATTTACAAAGGCACCCATCCTTCCCTTCCCAGAGGGCCTCTGTAAATCTGCCCACCATCCTGGCCCCTCCTCTGAGCAGCTGCCACGGCCCCATGTGTCCCTGACTCTTCTAAATTTCCGCAGAACAAGTACCCAAGTGTTTTATGTGTTGCATCATATTGTTAGCTAATGGTGTCAGCGATGTTCAACCCTTCTCCTGCTCCAGCTAAGTCTGTTGAGTCCAGAGATGGCGGCTTATCTGTACCTCATGTCAGTACTGAGGACGTGGGAAGCTCTTCCGAGTTTTGAGCTATCATTCGCCATATAACTGTGATAGCAGCGTGTCTGGAAGTGTTTTCCCAGCATATCTGCTCTTCCCCTGGAAACTTCTTTGAGGCGGGTGGGCAGGCTTCATATCCCTGGCGAACTTACATCCTCCACCCCCGTGGTGGGTTTGGGAAGGGCTCTGTTCTTGTCTCTTCCCTCTGGCCACTTTCTAGCCCTGGGATAAGCCATGGAAGGAAGGCAGGGCAGGCCTTGGTCTGTTTCTTGGGTTTGCTGCCATGCATCAGGATCAGCAGAGGTGGAGGGAGGGGAGGAGGCTGAGTGCCTCTGGGAGGCTGCTTCCCACAGCCCTGTCTCCTGTTGCGTGATGGAGCAGGCAGGCTACCCACACCATCCCTATGACCTCGGGCCAATCATTTTACAGGTCCTCACCTTAGCTTATCTCATCCTCAAGGTCCCTTCCAGGGTAGATGTGCTCTGATTCGCCAAAAGCAAAGCCATTATTTCTGTGGTCTGATTTGGGTTTTTAACTAGAGACTTTCTAAGTTTCAAATACCCAAGTTCATTAGGAATTCCTTCAAGAGGAAAGAGTTGATCCGAAAATTTTAAAAATGTGCTGGGCATGGTGGATCACGCCTATAATCCCAGCACATTGGGAGGCTGAGGTGGGAGGATCACTTGAGGGAAGGAGTTTGAGGCTAGCGTAGGAAACTTGGTAAGACCCCTCTCTCTACATGAAAAGAAAAAGATGTGGAGTTAGATGGGTTGGTAATTTTGGTCCTCTCAACCCACTAGTTAAAGGCTTGAAGAACACACAAAGTAGTGAGGGAAATAATTCTGTAAACAGCAGTGAGAGATGTTGCAATTATTCTGTGTTTTGTCATCACATGTGACTTGAGGCCACATCAAACCTGTTCTTGGGACTGCTTTCCAGAGGGGACATGAGCAGGAGTGTCTCTGGTGTGACCAGTCTACGGACACCACATTTTAAGTCTCACTTCCTTCTCTTTGCCCTGTGTCCTTAGAAAACACCCTCTACCAGGATCTTGTTGGATGTCAAGGCTACTCAGAGGTCCCCAGGCCCCGCTCAGCCCCGTGGCCCACGCCGGAGCAGTCTCGCCCAGCCCAGCCAAGCCCACTGCAGCCCTTTCTTCTCCAGCCGGGCTCCTATCCAGTCGGTGGGGATGAAGGGCAGACAGGGGCATCAGTGCCTCTGTACTCAGTTCCTGAAACCCATCTTCTGGGGACTGGCGACCATGTGATGGTGACAGGGGTCCCCGGAGGACCAGTCTGGGAGGAAATACCACAGATACACACTGGCCCTGGTGAGACCTGGCAGCTAGAGTGACTACTTTGGGTGCAGAGCCTGGGCGGGGAGGAGGCAGGTGAGGGAGGCTCAGGGAGTCGGGAGAGGTGAGGTTGGAGCTGGTGGGGTGTGCACCTACTGGGGGCCTGTGGGTTGTCAGCCACCATGCAGGTGCTTGGTGTCCACACAAAGGAGGGTTCCTCTTCCAGCTCAGTTGACCTCTCCACTGGGCCCACGTAGTTCCTAGGAGATAGATTGCAGGGTGGAGAAGTGAGGGACAGGCCCCCTGTTCCTTATGAACACCCTAGCATAGGCCAGGCCCTCTTTCTGCAGTCGTCCTGCCACCAAGAGCTCAGGGACTCCAGCAGAAACTTGTATCCCTGTCCTGGTCCTGGGTTTCTTCAGGTTGGTCAGGGCTTGGACAGAAGGGGTCATGTAGGTGAGCAGTGCCAGGTGATGCTAGGGAGTGCTGGGAGCCACATGGAAGGGTCTTAGGCCTTCTAAAAGAAGGTTCTGTCCAGGCTGGAGACTCAGGTGAGGGGAGGGTGGTGGAGGATCCTGTGATCTACTCAGAATTGCTCAGATCTCTAAGGTTCTTAAGGAGCGACTTTGACCCTGGGGATCAAGGTTGGGTTGGCCAGCACACCTGGGTGACTGGGATTACGCGGAGCCCAGCAAGCAATCTTTGAAACGACTATGCTGCGCAGGGAGTGTCCCCTGTGGTTGAGAAAGCTGCTGTGTCCCCATTCCCCTTCTCCAGGAGAGGTGGAGAAAGCACAGCTTCCCACAACCGTGTTTGTTTCCGTTTGTGCTGCAGGAGAGAGCACAGTGTCTCGAGAAACCTTCCAGTCTCCCGATGGTCAGAAGGTCATTTCCAGCCCACAGGTGAGAGGACAAGACATCAAAGCTGCTGCCGCCCACTCTCACGCTTCTGGTTTCGGCCACTGCCGTGGTTTCTTAGCCACGTGTGGACCTTCCCCCCTCAGCGTGGTCATGGCTCTCTCTTCCACACTGTACCCTGTTTTGCTCTACATCTACTCCTGGGAGTTGGGCAGGAGGCCATGTTTCCCTGTGTCCATGTTGGGGAGAGGGAGCAGAGCGTTAGTCTTGGCCTCCCAGATCTCTGCCCATCTGATGTCCCCTTCTCGGTGCTGCACCAGACGCTGGCCACAACCCTGCCTCGTCACCAAACACTCTTGATATTTATCTCCTTAGTTTAATTTTTCACCTGGCTTCACTTCTTTTTATTAATTTTTTGAGTTGGGGTCTCACTCTGTTGCCCAGGCTGGAGTGCAGGGGCATGATCATGACTCACTACAGCCTCAACCTCCTGGGCTCAGGAGATCCTCCCATCTCAGTCTCCTGAGTAACTGGGACTATAGGTGCACACCACCACGCCTGGCTAACCTTTTGGTTTTTTTGTAGAGATGCGGTCTCACTATGTTGCCCAGGCTGGTCTTGAATTCCTGGGTTCAGACAATCCTCCTGCCTCAC
>CAUYQG010108583.1:0-35547 GCA_963574415.1 Tarsius wallacei
GCTCAGCCTGTAATCCCGCGCCTTTGGGAGGCTGAGGTGAGTGGATTGCCTGAGCCCGCGGGTTCGAGACCCGCCTGGGCAGGCGAAACCTCATCTCTATAATAAACAAAAAAAAATTAGCCGGGCATGGTAGCGCGCGCCTGTAATTCCAGCTACTTGGAAGGCTGAGGCGGAAGGATCGCCGAAGCCCAGCAGGTTGAGGCTGCGGTGGCCGGGAGCAGCCACTGCACTCCAGTCTGGGCGATCGAGTGGGACTCCAACTCAAAAAAAAATAAAAATAAAAATAAATAAATAAATATATATATTTTTTTAATTTAAAAATCTTGTAGAATTATTCATGTTATTAACTATTGATCTTATAATCCACATGCATTTTGTACGATGAAATGATAAGTATGCATAAAGCACTTCTGCTGTATATAGAAGTATGGTGTTAACTCAAGAAAACACATATAATCATTTGAGTTGTAAGCTGAACTAACCAGTTTTATCATGGGACATCATTTTTACTCAAAAAGAATGATGAATAATAAAACCATATTTATTTAGACTTGCGTATTTGGCAGGCATCTTCTCATAAATAAACAAGGTTAGACTCTAAGAAAAACAACTGATAGTATTTGTCATTAAAGATAAAATTTGAGATTTCAAGTGAAAATTTTCATTTTGGAAATTTGTATTTGCTACCATGAACACAACAGCTTTTCAATAATCAAAGACTTTTCTGACGACAGTGGTAATATGAGTGAATGCAATTCTTTTTTTGTATTGTACAGTACTGTATAATGAAATGTGTCAACTTTTGGTAAATCTGCATAACTAAGTGAATCAATATTTTCCAATAGTTGTACATAGTTATGCATGGGTAAAGGATCCATTTGAAGTGAAAGACAGACCAATGGATTTTAATGTAATGAGTACAAAATGCTCAAAAAGTTTCATATTCCACATTGCAAAAAACTACCACTTGCCAAGTTCTGGTGGAGTATAAACTATAAAAGGATATACCACAATTACTTGAAAAAGCTATTAAAATACTCCTCCCCTTTCCAACTGTAATCTGTGTGAGGCTGGGTTTTCTTCACATACTTCAATCAAAACAATAAATTTAATGCAGAAGAAAATGATAATCCAGCTGTCTTCTATTAAGTCTGGCACTAAGGAAATTTGGAAAATTGAAAAACAATACCAGTCTTCACAGTAATTTTTTCTTTTGGAAAACATAATTTTCTCATAAAATATAACATTTATGTTTACATGCATGAGTTTATTTTTAAATAAATGCAATATATTTTTAATTTGTTTTAATTTCGAATGCAGTAAAAATTGGTAGATATAAAACACATAGACCAGATTCTAAAATTCTCAATAATTTTTGAGAGTATAAGGTGATCCTGAGACCAAAAAGTTTGAGAGCTCCTTCTCTATTTTTTTTTCATTCATTCACTGTTTTGATTTTCACTGCTGTTCTTATTTCCTTCCTCTATTTCATTTGGGAATAATTTTCTTTTTCTAATTCTTAAAATGAAAGCTTGGATAAAGAACTTAAAATTTTTCTTCTTTTCTAAATAACTATTTAAGCTATAAATTTCTATCTTGAGCACTGCTTTAGCTACATCCCACAAAATTTGATATATTTTCACTATAATTCAGTTCAAAATATTTTCTAATTTCCCTTGTGATTTCTCTTTAATACAAAGGTTGTTTAGAAGTGTAGTGTTTAATTTCCACATATTTGGGGATTTTCAAGATATCTCTCTGTTATCTTATTCCATTATCACCAGAGAATATACTCTCAATAATTTCAGTCATTTTGGGTTTTTGCTTTGTTTTTGAGTCAGATTCTCACTCTGTTGCCAAGGCTTGAGTGCAGTGGCACTCCCACGGTCATCGCAGACTCAACCTGCTGGGCTCAGGCGATCCTTCCACCTCAGCCTTCCAAGTAGCTGGAAATATAGGCATGCCCCACCATACTTGGCTAATTTTTTGATTTATTGTAGAGACAAGGTCTCACCAGTTGCCCAGGCTGATCTCAAATCCTTGGGCTCAGGACAATCGTCTCACCTCTCAAAGTGCTGGGATTACAGACATAAGCCACTGTGCCTGGCTATTGAGACATGCTTTGTAGCTGAGGCTATGATCTTCCTTGGAATATTTCACGTGAACTTGAAAACAATGTGTATTCCACAGGTGTTGGATGGAGTATTCTCTCCTCTATCACCTAGGCTGGCATGCAGGGCACAATCCCGGCTCACTGTAGCCTCAAGTTCCTAGACTCAAGGGACCCTCCCACCTCAGCCTCCCAAGTAGCTGGGACTACAGTACAGGTTTGTACCACCATGCCTAACTAATTTGGGGGGTGAGGGCAAGGTCTCACTATGTTGTCCAGGCTGGTCTCGAACTCCTGGTTCCAGCAATCTTCTTTCCTCAGCCTCCCAGAAGTGCTGGGGTTACAGTCATGAGCCACCACACCCAACCAGAAATGTAGTCTTTATTCTGATCAGATATATGCCCATAAGGAAGAAGAGGAAAGGTGCCAGGGGAGATGATTACCAATCCCTACAGTCTTTATTTACTGAAATATTTACATGCACCTTCTTTCGAAATGCAAGGCAAAAGTTTCTTGACCAAAGAAGGAAATCGGGAGCAATGAAGTGCTCTGCATTATAACAAAAGCTACTCGGGGATCATAGGGGAATGAGAGGGATGAGTCAGACACAGTAAGCACCCCACCTGTCACCTCCCCAAGCCTGTTTTGCATAAGCCTGATTACAGTGTCCAACGCTCTACACCCTTGGGGGGGGGGGGGCAGGGCAAAAATAGGCCGAAAATGGAGGCTGTTGTTTGGGATGTAGCACCCTGACCCCTGTCATACTTCATCTCTCTTGCTTCCTCCTTCTCGGATGCAATGGCTAGCAAACTCAGCCACAAACTTCCCTGAAGAAATGCTCATGGCTATGAGGAACACAGGCAGGAAAACCATGTGTCCACCTCACATCAGGGTAGGCGGGTACCTCCCCTCTCACTCTCTAGTTTAAAAAGAATCCTCAACATTTCCCTGAGCTTAATGTGAGGTAAGTTCTCTTCAGTGTCCCCAACCCCCAAGTCAGTACAGATGCAGAACTCACGAGACCTTCCAAACATTTATTCAGTTGATTTCTGGAAACTGCACAATCCATAACAGCCTCAACATAACTTGGGGTGTCCCTGGTGTAGCCACGAGGGACTAAAAAAGGGGGTGCCAAGACTGGGTTGTCCCAAGATGGCCAGTGTGGTAGAGAATGTCTAATCGCAGATTGCTCTACATGGGATGCAGGAGAACTTCTCCAGGACCCAGACAACTGAGCCAGAGCTGGAAGTCCCAGACCTTGCACCTCTGCAGAGACCTGCCAACTCTTTTTCATGCTTTCTGAGCAACCACCAGCTGACTGGTTTCACAAAGTCTCAGGTGAGAGTCCTGAAACCAGAACCACGTCTAATGCTACTGTTGATGATGCTTCTTCTTTGGTAGATGTTCTCCTAGATGGCAACGGGTCATCATGGCCTACCTGGCAGGTCAGCTGATTCTCTAGCTGGGATCAGTTCATGACCTCCTTCCCACCAGGCAGAGTACAGCCCAGGTGTAGGCATGGCTGAGGCAGGTGACCAGAGTACCAGGCAGGGGCACTTGCCAGGCCCCAGTCTCTCTGCCACACCTTATTGTGTGAATCTCTAGAGGGCCAGTGGAAAGGGTGTTTGAGGAAAGGGCATTGAAATGAGTGGTCGGTCGAAGGAGAGACCTAGGGTGAGACTCAGCAACAGGAGGGGGTGGGTTGGTGATCACAGAGTACCCAGGATACCCAGGGGCAGCACCAAACACAGGAGTAAGGTGAGGAACACCACTGGATACAAAGAGGCAGCTTGGTTCACCACTGCAATCAGCCACTTACTGTAGAAGCAAACTTCTGTATAAATTCCAGGCATCCCTGGATGACCACAGTCAATGACCCGCTCATAATCCCCACCTGGACCCACCTGTTGTAATGTTGACAGGTCATAGGGGCCCCAGAATCACCCTGGAGAAAGAGAAAGAAACAAACTCCAGAAATGGAATAGGATCCCTGTAAGAGCAGATTGACTGCACTGCAGGGTGCTAGGGAAACAGGCATGTGTGGGGCTTCCCCTGACACCTTAAAGGCCCCACCAGACCCAGTTTTCTGTGAATGTGAGAACTGAATATGTGAACATGGGAACTGAAAAATTGATGGAAAAACTTTAACATCCTCTGAGGAAATTATGACTGTTCATTTTCCAAAACACAGTGGTTGTTAAACATTTTGAATATCACCTCTGCATGGCAGCCCCTAAATCCTGACATTTAGCTTAAAGTTTCTCTAGAACTCCTAACCTATATAGCCAGCTCCCTCCACATCTTACATTTCACTCTCAGACATGCCTCAACTCACGCAAAATGCTGCATGTTCTTTCCAAACCTGCAGTGGTGACCAACCACCTCAGTCAGAAAAACAGGGTCCTCTTCAACCTCCCTCACCCCCGTCCCCACCCCTACATGCAGTCAGCTGTCAAGAACGAATGACTTGACCTCAAGCACACCTTCTCCTGCCTCACTGTCCCAGGCAACACTCAGGACTCAATTTATCACTGCCTAAATGATGAAAACAGGCACCTAGACTTCAGTCCATGCATCACACAGCTCAGAGTCATTTATCTAGAAGGCAAATCTGATCATGCTCACCTAGCCCCACCTCCCAAGCCCTGCCTGAATGAAATCTAGAAACTTGGTACAGCATTCCAAGCCACACATATTCCAGCTCCAACTCATTTTTCCAGCCACATTTGCTATCTTAATGTTCTAAGTGTATAAAGCTTTCCTTAAGGTAAAAATTTCCTTCAGACGTCTGAGTCCCCCATACATGCTATTCCCTCTCCCTACAATGCTGTTTTACTCTTTCCAAAAAAATCCAAATGCTTGTTCTCTAAGACCCTGTTCAAATGCCCCCTCCTCAGGAGGCAACTTGTTGCAGGGGGAAGAGTGTGGGCCTAGGAGTCATGCAGGTGCTCACAGGAGAACCTTGAAGTAATGTCTTTGAATCTCACCTTCCATATCTGTGTATAATAGGTGTGATGTTTATGTTGCAGGGTTGTGATGTGGGTTAGCTGAGATAATGAGGGTTAATGCTCACATTGGCATGGTGAGTGTCACATAGGAGGAACTGAATCAATGCAATTATTAGCATTACCCACCCCAACTTTCTGACACCCTAACAGTGCCCCCAGACAGCAAGGGCTATTCCCTTCTGAAGGAATAGACCAGGCCAGGTAAGGGGAGTTCTGGCACGTTTCTCTTCATGAATCTCTTTGACTCAATTAGGGGTGGATAGAGGAGGTAGCAAATAACCCAAGTCCTGGCACCTGTGAATGATGAAAGGGCCCATGAACTTACCTGACAAGAATCCTTTCCTTGTTTATAGTCACAGATCACCCCCTTTCTTACTACACCCTTAGTAGTTAACAAGACCTTCTGCATCATCACATTACATAGTTCATAGTGGATGACATATAGGTCCACCTCCTGGAGAGTTTCTGATGGTTGCAGTACCTCTGACGAAATGATAAAATACATAATGGAAAAGTAAGCAACACATTATCAAGAGATAAACCAATCAATAAAACTAGACTGAGCTATGACGTGGATTTTGGAACTATTACACAGGAAATTTAAAATACTATGATAAATATATTTGTAGACTCTAGTTTGCAGGTCAACAAACATTTCTATAAAGGGCCACATAGCAAATATTTTAGGATTTGCAGACCGTGAAGCAAAACTGAGAATAATATATAGGCTTTTATATAGCAAGAAGGAAAATGTTCCCACAAAGATATGGTAATAATACTAACCAAATACAATATTTTGTATTTCTGATCTATTAATGAGAAAAATAGAATTATTTGGGGGGTGGGTAGAGTTCAAGTTAATGTTCTCTATAAATTGCAAATTTTTGTGAGCTGTATATTTTATGTATTTTATCTCTAAAAATATCTTTTCATGCAGATAGGTTCTGCCAAATGCTGATATTAATCCATGAACATATGACTTGACTTGAGCATATTCTTCATTTGGAAGGCATTTATTGAATTCTGCTATATTCTTCTCTTGATATTTGCCTTTTAGCAGCATGTCATTATATTGCATTGTTCGAGATCAGCCCAGGCAACATGACAAGACCTCATCTCTATGATGAAAAAAAAAAGAAAAAAGATGGAACACATCTTTTTGCAATTCACCTTGCAACTAGCAAGATGGTAGATTTTAATCTCAAAATATTTTACTTACTTTAAATATAAATATTTTATTAAATGAATCGATAGGTCTATTAATTTGTGTTCATATTTTATTACATGAATTTAAAGTGATTGTCAGACTGAATTTTTTTTTTAAAAACAAGACTCTAGCCGGGCGTGGCAGCGCGCGCCTGTAGTTCCAGCTACTTAGAAGGCTGAGGCGGAAGGATCACCGGAGCCCAGCAGGTCGAGACTGCGGTGGCCGGGAGCATGCCACTGCACTCCAGTCTGGGCGACAGAGTGAGACTCCAACTCAAGAAAAAAAATTAAAATAAAAATAAAAACAAGACTCAACAATATGCCCACTCCTGATATAAAGCAATAGGCAGGTTATAGGGAAAAAGATGGAATGTGATATAGGATGCAAACGACCACCAAAAGGAGTAGCTATAGGCAACCCCCTTGGGTCCCCTCCCACTGTGGGAACTTTTCTGTCCTCTCAATACATCCTGCTTTCTCAAAAAAAAAAGATTGACTGTATTACTCTCAGGCAAAGGAAACATCAGAACAAAGAATGTTGTCAGGGATAAACACAGACATTCATTACATAATGATAAAGGGATCAATGCACCATGAAGACCAAATCCTAAATATGTATGCACCTAAATGAGCCAAACAGTAGATCTTCAAAATACATGGAGCAAGGAGGAAAAGACAACCACAATTAGAATTTGAGGCTTCAACATGTCTTTCTCAATAATTGGTAAAACAAGTACAGAGAGACCCAGTGAGTGTAAGATCTGCAAAAAAACTACCAATGACCTAATTGACACATGTAGACATTCCACCCTAGCAACAACAGAATATACATTTTTTTCAAGTGTACATGGACCCTACACCAAGACAGAGCACATTATAGGCTATTAAACAAACATTAACAAATGTAGAAGAATTAAAACCATACAAAATATCTTGAAAATTGCCAAACGTTTCAAAAAAAATTTTTTTTTGGAGTCAGAGTCTCACTCTGTCACCCAGGCTGAAGTACAGTGGCATGCTCACGGCCACCCCAACGTCAACCTGCTGGACTCAGGCCATCCTTCCGCCTCAGCCAGCCTTCCGAGTAGCCGGAACTACAGGTGCGCGCTACCACACCTCGCTAATCTTTTGATATATTGTAGAGACGAGGTCTCACCAAGTTGCCCAGGTTGGTCTCGTACCCCTGGACTCAGGCAATCCCCTCACCTCAGCATCCCAAAGTGCTGGGATTACAGGCTTGAGCCACCACTCCTGGCACAAATTTTTTTTTAAACTTTGATTTTGGACTTTTAGAATTGTTGTGTGAGGAACTTAATTGACTCTCTCCTAAAGAAGACTTTTTAACTGGTGAAAATTATTTTTAAAAAACAATCATTTAATGTTTCTGGGAATTGTCCTAAGGGCATACATAAAATTGAGAAACCTTTATCAAAAAAAAAAAAATCTACTAGATCCTTGTAAGAATAACGAGAGTCTCTGGCTTTTGAGCCACGACCTGCTTCCATGCCCCCTCCTCAGTTCCATATTATGGAACTCTACTCTGGGCAAGTGTAACCAAGAAGATGGGGGCTCCCTCTCCCCCAGCTATGGTTTTGCCCCAAGAGAAACAGGTTACTGGTTTCTCATTCTCTCAAGATTCATTTGTTGTATTCTAGCAGGCATTACCAAGAGGACTGGTGCTGTCTTCCCCCCATTCAGCCCCTACTAATAGGACAAAAGCTCTACTCCTGGCAAAGTACACCAAGAATCTTTGAGTCTCAATTGCCCCATGCCACCTATTCACTAGGCAGAGAGATTCCACCTTGGAAAGGACAAGTGAGAAGAGAAATATATCCAGCAGACATGGTTTATATCTGTTCTACTTCCTGCTCTTATTGTTCCTGTGTTGGTGTAGACTGGTGCATGCATAGTGTTTTAGACTCAGGGATAAGTGTGATCCTAGGAGGACCCTTTTTGGTTGTCTCTTTCACTGGTTTTCTCTGTTAAGCATCTGTCTGGGCTGCTGACTCTTTTTTTTTTTTTTTTTTTTTTTTAGTCAGAGTCTAAAGGTTGCCCAGGCTGGAGTGCAGTGGCATACTCACCACCACCACAGCCTCCACCTGCTGGGCTCAGGTGATCCTTCTGCCTCAGCCTTCCAAGTAGCTGGAACTATAGGCGTGTGCCACCATGCCCACCTAATTTTTTGATTTATTGTAGAGATGAGGTCTCTCCAAGTTGCCCAGGCTGGTCTTGAACCCATGGGCTCAGGCAGTCCTTTCACCTCAGCCTCCCAAAGTGCTGGGATTATAGGTGTGAGCCACCACACCCCACCTCTGCTTCACTTTTTGATGTTAGATCATGAAGGTACTAACCCTCTCTTAATTGCTCATCAGGTAGATCTCCATTGTTTTTTAACAATACTCTTAGGCATGAGCTTTGAAACATATAGAAAAATAATGACCGGGCTCGGTGGCTCAGCCTGTAATCCCAGCACTTTGGGAGGCCGAGGCGAGTGGATTGCCTGAGCCCGCGGGTTCGAGACCTGCCTGGGCAACTTGGCGAGATCTCATCTCTACAATAAATCAAAAATTAGCCGGGTGTGGCAGCGCACGCCTGTAGTTCCAGCTACTTGGAAGGCTGAGGCGGAAAGATCGCAGGAGCCCAGCGGGTCAAGTCTGCGGTGGCCGGGAGCTACCACTGCACTCCAGTCTGGGCGACAGAGTGAGACTCCAACTCAAAAAAAAAAAAAAGAAAAGAAAAAGAAGAGGCAAAAAATAGGAGCAGGGATATCAGAGGCTGAAAAATTAGAGGGAAAAAAGACTTCACAGAATTATCTCACCGGAGTCACTAAACAAATAAATGACCAAAGGACAAAACAGGTTGAGGGGCAGGGAAGGGCAGGAAAGGAATCAGCATCTGGATTTGCTACAATATAATATCTAAGATGTCTTCTTTTAAATGAAAAAATCACAGGAATGCTAAGAAACAGAAAAGTTTGGCCAATCCACAGGGGGAAAGAACAGGTAATAGAAACTACCTTTGAGGGTGCCCACATGTCGGACAGAGTAGACGAAGATTTAAAACACTATTTTAAATGTGTTCAAAGGACTTAAGAAAAATACGTTTAAATAATTAAAGGAAGATATAATAATGATAACTCATCAAATAGAGAGTTTTGTTTTTGTTTTTGTTTTTGAGAGTATTTTTTAAAAAGAAATTATTTAAATGAACCAAATGAGGAAGTACACTGGTTAAAATGAAAAATTCATGAGATGGCCTCAGTAGTATATTTGAGCTGGATCAGTAAACTTGAAGATAGATCATTAGAGACTTTACAATCTGAAGAAACAAAAACTAAAATTGAACGTATTAAAATGAACAGACGCTAGGCATGGTGGCATGTGCTTTATAATCCCAGCACTTTGGGAGGCTGAGGCAAGAGGATTGCCTGAGCCCAGAAGTTTAAGACCAGCCTGGACAACACAGTGAGACCTTGTCTCTACAAAAAGCTTTCAAAATTAGCCAGGCAAGGTGGTGTACACCTATAATCTCAGGAACTCAGGAGGCTGAGGCGGGAGGATCGCTGGAGCCCAAAAGGTCGAGGCTACAGTGAGCCAAGATCGTACCACTGCACTCCATTCTGGGCAACAGAGCAAGACCCTGCCTCTAAAAAAAATAAAAATAGGCCAGTCGCAGTTGGTCATGCCTGTAATGCAGCACTTCGGATGGCCAAGGCGAGAGGATTGCCTGAGTCCAGGAGTTCAAGACCAGCCTGGGTAACAGGGAGATGTTATCTTTACAATAAAATAAAAAAATTAGCCAGGCACGGTGTCACACACCTGTAGTTCCAGCTACTTTGAAGGTTGAGGTGGAAGGATTTTCTAAACCCAGCAGATCTAGGCTGTGGTAGCCATGATCATGCCACTGCACTCCAGCCAGGGCAACAGAGTGAGACTCTGACTCAAATAATATAATAAAAATGGGCAAAGAAATGTAAGGATACTTCTCCAGAGAAGATTCATAATGCCCAATAAGCCCATGAAAAGATGATCAACATCATTAGGGAATCCCTGATTATTAGGGAAATGCACATCAAAACCACAGTGAGATACTACCTCACACCCATTAGGATGGTTAATAAAAGAGAAAAAAAAAAAAGAACAAAAAATAACAAGTGTTGGAGAGAATGGAAGAACTTGGACCCCTGGGCCTTGCTGGTAGTAATGTCAAACGGTCCAGCAACTGTAAAAAACAGTATGGCAATTCCTCAAGACATTAAACAAAGAATTACCATATGATCCAGTAATTCTACTTCTAGGTACATACCTAAAAGCACTGAAAGCAGTGATTCAAAGAGATATGTGTATAACTATGTTCATATCCCCAAAATTTGTGAGTATGTTAGTTTGCGTTGTAAAAGGAACCTGACAGGACCTTGAAATGGGGATATTATTCTGGATTATCTGGAAAAGCCTAATGTAATCCCAAAATTCTTAAAAGTGGAGAATCTTTCTTAGCTGTAGTAACAGGGAGATGTGACCACCCACGAAGGGTCAGAGAGATGCAATGTTGCTTTCTTTGAAGATGAAAGCAGGGGATCACAAGTTAAGGAGTTCAGATGACTTCTAGAATCTGTAAAAAGCAAGGGAACAAATTATCCCTTTGGCCTCCAGGAAGAACTGGTCTTGCCAACACCTTGATTTTGGTCTTCTAAGACTCATTTCTGACTTCTGACCTATAGCACTGTAAGAAAATAACTATGTTGTTTCAAGTCACTAAGTTTGTAGTAATTTGTTAGAGTCACAATAGAAAAATAATAAACATAGTCATACGGAGGAAAATGCTGATGCAATTAAAAGGATGCAGTAGAGCAACCTGCCCTGATATGAAATAATCTTTTTTTTTTTTTTTTGAGTTGGAGTCTCACTTAACCGCCCAAGCTGAAGTGCCATGGCACACTCACAACCACCCCAGCGTTGACCTGCTGGGCTCTGGCGATCCTTCCACCTCAGCCTTCCAAGTAGCTGGAACTACAGGTGCATGCTACCACACCTGGCTAGTTTTTTTATTTTATTGTAGAGACGAGGTCTCGCCATTGCCCGGGCTGATCTCGAACCCACAGGCTCAGGCAATCCACTTGCCTCGGCCTCCCAAAGTGCTGGGATTACAGGCTGAGCCACCGAGCCCAGCCAAAATGAGCTTAAAGGCACATTGTTAAACAAAAAATGCAAAATGAATAATGATGTATGCAGTGTGAGCCCATTTGGGTAGCAGTAGAACATGCATGCTGTGCTCATAGCTGTGTTTCTACACGTCAGAGCCAGTGGCTGGCAGATATCTTAAGGTGACTGCTGCCCCAGCAAAAATTCCTCCTCTCTGTAACCACCTGTCTCCATCAGGTGCCGGCAGGTCTCTGAGAGGCCACTCCATTGCCCAACTGTAGAGATCAGGATCCCATACTAGGCTATGACTGTTGGGTCAGGAGTAGCAGGCAACCCAGTGCTAGCCAGTGAGATTCAGGAAAGGTTCAGAACCTCAGAGAAAGAGGCTTCCTCATGCTTTTCAAGAAGCTTCTAGTAGAAAATCACCTTCTCCATCACCCTGAGCATGAATGGAAACCAGTGGGCTCACTGGGATGGTACAGATCCCCCTGCAAGCTCACAGGAGCCAGTCTTTGATGTCATTGATCCTGAGGATGGCAGAGTACAGAGAAGTGAAACTGACACCCTGGGTACACCCACTGAGCTGCCTCACCTCTGGGTCATTCAAGGACAACCACCCACATGCCTTTACTCTTGGGACCACTTGACATCAGTACTCTGTTCCTCCCAACAGAACGCCTGGTGACACAGACATTCTTTCCATTTCTCCTTGTTGGAGTCTATGTATGGCCCTCCCAGTGCCCACACCCACACCAAGGCCCAGTCAGGGGACCAAGCCTCTGCCCCCTACCCCAGGGAGACCAGCAAAGTTGCATGAGACACCTCTCATTCAGGCTCTTTTGAGAAATCAACCTCTCAAATGATGAAGGAAGGAGAGGAAAGAGGAGGGAGGAGGGGGTGGGAAGAGAACTAGAAAGGGGAGGGGAAGAAAGGGAAGGGAGGAAACTGGAAGGTGATGAGAAGGAGAAGAGGAGAGGAGGAGAAGGAAGGGGCAGGAAAGGAGGAAGAAGAAGGGAGGGGAGGGGGAGGGGCGCAGAGAGGGGAATGGAGGGAAGGAAAGAAAGGAAGAAACTGAGTCATACATCGGCAGGAAGACACCAAAGGCACCATTTGCAGAAATTTAATCATCTTCCAAAATCAAATCCACATGAACCAACCAAATAATTAATAAAACTCTAAGAGAATAAGAGGGCTGGGGGAAGGATCAGTATACAAAATCAATAACTTTCTACTTTTTAATTTTTTTCTAATAAAAAATTAGAAAAAGTTATACAAAATTAGAAAATATATTACAAATTTAGAAGAAATGATACAAAAAAAGAT
Source organism: Tarsius wallacei (assembly GCA_963574415.1). NCBI lineage: Eukaryota > Metazoa > Chordata > Mammalia > Primates > Tarsiidae > Tarsius > Tarsius wallacei. The sequence goes on from CAUYQG010108583.1 coordinate 12,789, forward strand.
AGTCCATTAAATATACATTAAAAATGTCAAAGCTTCATGCCGTCCGGCCGGTTCCCTTCTTCCACCACTCTCCTTTTTGCTCCAGGGGCTCCAGCTACATTGGTCTTCTTGATGTTCCTCATTAGCTCCTGCCTCCAGGTCTTTGCACTGGCTGCTTCCTCTGGCCCCGGATGTCCACAGAGTTCACTTCCTCACCTCCTGGTCTATACCAGAATCAGCAAACTTTTGCTGTAAAGGACCAGATAAGAAATATTCTAGACTTCATGAACCAATAGACAAAATGGAAGTTATTATGTAGGTGTTTATATAACAAGACAGAAAACAAGTTTCCGCAAAACTTTTATTGATGAAATTTAAAATACAATAACTGAATACTTGTTGTTGTTGTTGTTGTTGTTGTTGTTATACAAGTCTATTAAGAAGAATGGAATTCTTTTAGGGGGATAATATCAAAGTTAGAGTTCCCTATCATGAAACTGATTGCAAACATTCTTCTGTAAAAACCATTCTTAGCTCATGGGCTAAAAGGCAGGAGGCCAAATTCAGTCTATACTCAAATGTTACCTCCTCAGTGAGACCTTCCCAGGACACCCTTAAAAACTGGGTTCCTCGTCTTTTCCTCCTAATCCCCCTATTCCTCCTCTAATTTTCTCTGTAACACTTCTCACGATCTGATATATATTTTATTATACTATATATTAGCTGTCTTCCTCTGATATAAATTCTGCCTCCTGCAAACCTTGTGGGTAGGGTTTTGCTTTGTTTTGTTTTTTATCTGTCTTGTTTATTGCTGTATTTCCAGCACCTGGAATGTGTCTGGCACATAGTAGGCACTCAATAAACATCTGTTAAATGAATTAATTAATTAATAGAATTTTAATGAAGCTAGAATGTGTTGATACCTATAAGTGCTTAGAGAACTGTCTAGCACACACTAAGTGCCCCATAAGTATTAGTTACCCTTAGTGTTGTTATAGTCGTTACTTTCAGGAGGGGTCCCAAGCATCTGGAAGGCAAAGGCACCAGAGTAAACAAAATCTTCCAGCCACCATATGTGTCCAGTCGCCTGCCTCCCTTTCCCTGTCTCCTTTTTTCTGCTGTGGCTTCTGATCTCCTTCCCTCCCACTGGACCCTATGGCTCATTCAGCTCTCTGTCTTTGTCCCTCAAGTGCAGATGGGACTTCTGGACCAGCACCTGGGGCCCCTCACTCCCCAGCATCTCAGGCAGAGTCCCCTGATCTTGAACCAGACCGCTTCATTCCATTTTCCTTCATTCTGTCCCCCTCACTGCATCCCTTCACTTGTCCCAGCATCCAAGCCATTGTCTAAGGATTCTGCCCATCCCCCTTCTCCAGTCAAGCGCCCTTCCTCTGGAAAACCTTCCCTGACACCCTTCCCAGCCTCTGGGTGCCCACAGCCCCCTGTGCTCATTCCTCACTGAGCTGATCCCTCACTGATCACTCATTCTTTTTTTGTTTGTTTTTGTTTTTGAGTTGGAGTCTCACTCTGTCGCCCAGACTGGAGTGCAGTGGCCGCTCCCGGCCACCGCAGTTTCGACCTGCTGGGCTCCGGCAATCCTTCCGCCTCAGCCTTCCAAGTAGCTGGAACTACAGGCGCGCACTACCACGCCCGGCTAATTTTTTGATTTTATTGTAGAGATGAGGTCTTGCTTGCCCAGGCGGGTCTCGAACCCTCGGGCTCAGGCAATCCACTCACCTCAGTCTCCCAAAGGCCCGGGATTACAGGCTGAGCCACCGAGCCCGGCTTGCGATCACTCATTCTGCTGAACACCTGTCGGTCCCTATCTTCCCCCTACACTGACAATTCCCCAGGCCCCTCCCCGACACTGCCCCTGTCCCCTAAGCTTCTGGGAGTCCTGCCCTCTAGAAACGTTCCTGGGGTCGATCTACTCTCCCCACACTTGCCGGCTCTCTATTCTCCACAATAGTCCCACCCTACAGTGGAGGAAATGAGCCCTGAGGGGTTAAGCAATTTGCCAAGCTCACACACTGCTGGAGTAAAGTGGGACTTGAACCCAGGACCCTGGGCAGAGTACAATGTGTTGGCGGTTCAGGGTACACAACACAGCAGACAAATAGGTGGACAGACTTTTGGATGAGCCAGCAGCTGAGCTGGGACTAGAAACCAGAGTCGCTCCTCCCTGCCGGTCATCTCTGCAAGGCCAGGGGCTCACACGGGAGCCGACTCCCGCTTCCTCCCGCCAGCCATCATCCCCATGAGGTCAGCCACGGCCGGCGATTTCGGGGAAATACCAGTTCCTTATTAAAAACAGGCGGTGGTCAGGCCCCCGCTGCTTTCCCAGTAGAAACTGGAGTGTTTGTTCCAACAGGAACAAGAGTGGGCAGGGCCTGGCCAGGACCCTGAGGCGGGAGGCTTGAGCTGCTGTACCTGGTCGAGTCGGGGCGTCCTGGGAACTGCGAGGAAGTGGGGGGGGGGAGAGGGGCTTAGGCAAGGGCAGCCAGCGTAAGGGGCGGGCACTAGCCCAGGGAGGGGAGATCCCACAGCACTTTGCGTCGCTGGGGAGGAGGGGTCGGGGACTGTGACCGCCACTGCTGTCCCCGCCAGGGATAGAACTCAGGTGGCTAGCCGACCGAACCTAAGAGAAAGCAGGCGGACGACTAAAGCCCTCCTCTGCCGGGGTAGGCAGCCCCCACCCCTCCTCCCTCCACCCCGGAGCTTCGATCACCACCCCCACACACACACCCCTCCCCCCACGCACGCCCCGCCCCTGCCTCCCGCCTCCTGGGGACCTGCCGAAGCCCCCCCCCGGCAGGGGGCGCGCGAGGGCTGCGCCTCCCCCGGGCCCCCGCGGCCCCGGCGCGCCCCAGCCACTCTCCATGCGGCGCAGGCCGCCGGCATCTGGAGCGAGTTAGGGGTGGCGGCCTGGCGGGCGGCGGCGTGAGCTCATCCCGGCCCGCCCCGCTGCGGTTTCCACGCGGCTGCGAAGGGAACAGAACACAGAAGCGCCGCGCCGAGGCCCGGCCAGGGGAGCGCGGCGGAGCGGCCGCTCCTCCCGGGGGCGGGAGTGTGTGTCACTGGCGCGTCGCCGACAGGGGCTGAGCCCTGGGAGCCGAACGCCAGCATGTGTCGCTGGGTGTCGCCGTGTGTCGTGGCTTGCGAGGGTGTGTGTGTGTTTCCTGTGGGGAAAACACTGCGTGTGATAAGTCGCACGCTTCCCAGCACATACGTCTCATTTTACAGAAAAGAGCAGAGGAAGGGGAGGGCAGACCAGGTACAAAGACCGGTGTTGGGCTTCCCCTGTGTGGATGTCCCCAGCCCAGGTGTCCCACCTACCCCCAATACACACACTCTCTCTCACTCTCTCTCTCTCCCTCTCTCTCCCTCTCTCTCCCTGATCACTGTTCCCACACACCCCCCAGGCACCTCAAGCATCTCCCCCTTCAGGAGGGAGAAAGAACCCCTTTTACACCAGGGTCATGGTTAGTAGTGACACACACAGTCCACAGGGGGAGACAGGGACACACACCTGAATACAGACATGCATGGAGGCAGGCTGCAAGGGAAGCTCTCCTATTCTAAGAATCCTAGTTGGGAGAGCCAACGGACAGGGTGCAAGGTGGTGGCAAGGCTTGGAAAGAGCTCTTGGTGAAATGCCCCTTCCCTCTGCCAGGGGCAGGAAACAGAGGGGCTGATCACTGAACTCTGCACCTTAGGGGCCCCAGCTCCTTGTGATGGACCCTGAGGGTACTGTCCTGTGTGAGAGGCCTCAAAGGCCCTGGGAGTCCCAGGGTAAAGATATGAGCACTGTGGTGGGCACCAGTCACCAGATACCAGGTGCAGAACTGGGCTGAAGTGGGTGCCTCTGAGCATCCAAGGCTCCCCCACCCATCAGGCCAGTCCTCACCTTGGGCCCTCACCTTAGAGACTTACTGTCCCAGCGTTGGGTAGATGGAGACCAGCTGCCCCGGAGGCCCCTGGGAGGAAGCCCCACCGCCCAGCACCAACTAGCCTCCCGCCTGGACTCACAGGGTTGTCATGCTCCCATCCTTCCTCCCTTCACCCCACAGCTGGGCCATGGCTCTGGGACAATGGCTCTGCCTGCAGGATGGGGCATGTGAGTCTTTCACCCTTCCTTACTTGCAGAATATTGATGGGGCTGAGCTTGCTAAAAGCTCAGGTCCTCCATGTCCCCATCTATGAGATGGAGATGACCCCTGCCCTAGCCAGGCTGCTGCAGGGAGTATAAACTGTAAAGGGATGTGCATCCACAGTAGCCACAGGGCTCTGCAGCTCCTAAGACACTGGGGCAAGCTGGGTAGGAGATTTTTTTTTTTCTTAACTGGAATGGCTATGGTTTGCATAACCAGAGCTTCCAAATTACTTAGCAAAACATGTTTGCTTTTTAATTAACATGTGCTTGAAAAACAATGGTTTTAATTAAAGTGGGTGAGGAAGAGAAGGGACAGTGGGGGAGAATATTTCGAGGAGCTCCAAGTCCCTAGCCAGACCTCTTAAAAATAAGGGAGTTTTGTCCCAAGTGGGCGAGGCCAGGAGGCAAGAATCCCTGGGGGCACCAGGAGCAGCCCTACCTGCCTCCACCCACTCCAGCTCCCGTGCTGAGGATTTGCCCTTTGCTGACAGCTCGATTACTCACTCGCCCACTGTTCCCTGGGCCTATCTGTGAAGGGGTGGTCTTTTAGAAAGCAGTCTTAGGGTTGGATGAGAGGGGCCCACCAGGTAGATAAGGGAAAGGGGACAGCATGAGTGAAGATCTGAGAGCGTGGGCCTTGTTGGGGGAACACTAAGTTTACGGGGGAGGGAGAGAAGGGAAGTGGGAAAGGGTGTCCCGTAAAACCATGAAAATATCAGATCCCGCCAGACGTGGACTGGAGGCGCCCCCATTGGACCTGGAACCACTGATGTCCGAGCTCCAGGGAGACTGTGGAAGGGGTTGCCGAGCTGGCGCCAGGGTCATAAGAGTGGAAGAGAGAGTGACCTCACATGGGACAGAAGGGTGTGTGAAGAACTGGCCAGAGGAAGGAGAGGGCTGGGAGACTAGAAGCAGGAGGTGTTCTGGGGCCTGAGGGCTTGCTCCCCAAAGGCTGATGGGCAGGGCTGAAGGTTCCATCATCCCAGCAGGGAGCAGTGTTGGATCCATCATCCTGCACAGAGGAGGCACCCAATCGGTGCTCAATAAATGTTTGTGGAAGGGTGAGAAAAAAGAGATGGTCCTTCAGAGTCAGCCACACCTTCTCCCTTTTCTGGCCTTTTGGAGTCAGTGGCAGCACCGAGGTGCAGCTTGGGGTCAGATGTCAGCACAGGGTTGGGACAACACCTCACCTCTCACCCATGCAGACCAAGGGGACATTGAGAGGAAGCCTCTGGAGAGAGAGGGCACCCCCAGGGTCGGGTCAGATGGCTCAGAACCCCTAGCTCCCAGCTGCCCCACCGAGGACCCTGTTTCTCATTAAGGGCCTCCTTGCTTCCCCCCCAACCCATGCCCCCACATGAAATGTGCCTCCCTATACTTAATTCATTACGCCCAGCTGGGTGGGAGGCCCAGCGGGCGGGGTTATTTTTTCCCCTGAGCTCAGACATTCCTCTCTTTATTATTCTCCACATTTCAAAGCAGCTGTTGCCTCCCCCAGCCACCCCCAGCCCAAAGCTCAAAGTCCAGAAGGGGCCTCTTCAAGCCTCAGAGCACCAGAGTCTCCAACACCAGCCAGTCTCCAACACCTTTCCCTCCAGCCAGCACAGGAGGGAAACTGAGGCCCAGAGATGAATGGGATAGCATCCCAGGGTGGCACGCAGGGCCCTTCCCCAACAGTCTGCACCTGAACTTCTACCCTCTGTGCCCAGGCACCCTCACCTCTCTTCACCCCGTCTGATCGACTTCCCACACAGGTGATCTCAGTGGTCCCTCCATTATGCAGGGGTAAACCTTGCCCTCCCCTGCTGGAGCAAGTGCTAGAACATTTCTCAGAGTCCCTGCCCTGCTCAGGGCCCTAGCAAACTGAGCCCCCATGGACTTAGTGGCCTTACAGAGGGCAAGGCGCCCATCCTGGAGTAAGGGCTCGACCTGGAAAATTGTAGGGTTGGGGTCAGCCTAGTGGACCACCAAGGGGCCAGGCCAGGAAAGAAACAGTTCTGGGGTCTCCACTTCAGAGAACTGAAGAGGCCCTGGACAGACTTCTACCCTACATCAGAGCACTGCCCATGCAGAACTGCCTCAACAGAAGGTGAGATCCCTGTTGCTAGGGGCATTCAAGTAAGCAGCAGCTTGATCAGACTTGTACTAGAAAAGAGGTTGGTCCAAGTACCGAGGTTACTTCCCACCCAACTTTGAGTCAGAGTCTGGGGCTGGCAGGCATTGTACCCACTCCAGATGAAAGAAATTGCTCACTCAAAGGCAACCAGATAAGTCTAGAAATACAGACCCAGGCACATGGACAGAAGACCTGCAGACTTGACCAAGCCCAGAGCAAGACCCAGCCATGGTGTTTTTCTCATTGGTTCACTAAGTGTCCTGGCAAAGGAAAGTGCCCATATGTATGTTCACTGTATACTGATAAATGGGGCTGACCCAGACCCTGCTCAGGGAATTGGAGGTGGAGGGCAGCCTGCAGGGGTCAGAGCCTCCACCTAGGAGAGGGACTTTGACCCCAGGGGAAATCAAGGCAGGAACCCGGGTGGGGCAGGCAACCTGGGTTTGCTAGGGAGTAGTCTGGAGGCTACTCTTGACACTCAGAGTCCATCCCACCCCAGCTGATCCCTACAGCCGGGCATGGAGAGTTATGGCAGCATCTTCAGGTGCCAGGGGTTGCTCCGTAATGTGGCCCTGGAGAGTTCTCAGAGTCCACAGCAAACCTGGGGTCCCAGGGCCTGCCCACACCTCCAGCTCTACTCTCCAACATTCTGGAGCTCCATCACTATGAGAAAGGCACCCTCTATGGGGTGGGTACACATGACTTGAGCTCCTGAGAGAGGGAGCAGCCACCAATTATGGCAGCCCTCAAAGAGGGCCCCTTCCCCAGGAATAGAGCTGTCTCAGCCACGAGCTGTGGGGTCTGGCCATGTCGCCCTCCTGGGGGTCCCAGCTCAGGGCTCCTCCACTGAGGCCCTTCCCTTCACCTCCTAGCCCTGAAAAACATCCTCCTTCCTTGGGCTAGAAATCACTGAACATTTGCTTTCCTACTACCACAGCCACCATCCACCATCCTGTGCTGCAGCTAGGGATGCAAGGTCACTGCCACCAGCTTCCCCACCTCCAGATGGAGGCCCCAGAGGTGGGAACAGGTATGGGCATCAAGCTGTTTGGAATCTCAGGATCCCAGACACTCCAACAAAAAGAGTTGAGGCTTCTCCCCAGCCTTCCTTGGTCCCGGCCTCACCAGTGCCTGCTTGTCCCAGAGGCCATCAGCACTGCCCCTGCCAAGTTCCCATTCCCCATTTCATCCCACTGGCCATGCTAGGCCTCTCTGTTAATCATCCAGTCAGCCCCTGATAATTACATGATGGATGGATGGATGGATGGATGGATGGATGGATGAGTGGATGGGTGGGTGATGGGTTGATGCAAATGAGCCTTGGGTCTGGAAATGATCTGCCCTATCCAGGGGGTTGGGGAGATGTTGGCTGCAATAAACTGTGAAACTTCCTCAAAACTTAAAAACTGACTTGTAAGGTTTTATTTTGCCAAGTAAAGACATGAAAAACAACAGCTACCAGCTACCATCATCATTGTTTTGTAAACAGAAGAATATTCTCAAGGCAAAAAAAAAAAAAGTAGTCAGGATGCAATCTTGGAAAAAAGACAGGCCTCGAAGATGCATAAATTGAGCTTCATGGAAAACACAAAACTGGACTTATTTTTCTCTCATTCAAGCTTTCTTGGGTATTGTGATGGGTTGGGCCCTGGGGCTTGGGAATGCCCAAGTGCTTCTAATTTCCACCAGGGCAAGAACCCCTTCAGCAGCCTTCCTGGCTGGGATTTGTTTCCCTCTGCTTACACACTTCTTGGGGCAGGATGCTCACTACCTCTCCTAGTTAACTCAGGGGCTAAGGCTGCCATTTTAGAGCACCTTCCAAGCCTACTGTAGGAGAGAGATAAGGAGATCAGGAGCAGGGTGAGATGGCAGAGGTGCTGAGGGGAGGGAAGACAGAGGCTTCCAGACCCAGGATGCAGGAGTGGTGAGGAAAGGGGAGTGCTCATGAGATGTGAGAACACCCTTTTGGCTGAGATTTCTCAAGGGGCACCTAGAAGTCCTGAGTTTGGAGTTCCAGAGTCTTCCAGCTGCCCCATTTCACCCCCACCAGCCCTCCGGAAAGCTGCGACGCACCCATCCTCACTAGGCCTCAGTGAAGCTGTGAGGTGCCCAGACCCACAGACCAGAGAAGGGGATGGAGATTGGAAGAAAATGGGGGATCCCAGGCATCCTTAGACAGGCAGAAGATGAGGGAGCAGGCAGGGGCCCTTCTCAGCCCTGGCCTCCTAGGCCCTTCTCTGTCCAAGAGGCCCTGACCCTGGCTGCTGAGACTGGAGGGACCCGCTGGGCGGTCGGGCCTGGGGGAGTGTCGTGTGTACACACTCACACACATGCCACATTCCAGTTGTGCTCTGTCAGCGTTTGGGCAAACCAGGATTGTGTGGCTTTGGGAGGGTGGGGAACAAATAACCCCCAAGCTTGGGTGAGGGCGGGACTGGGGCTTGTTGGAAGGAACTTGGGAGAACCCCAGGGAACCACTCTGTGCCAGTCATCAGGTTCAAGGTCTGGATTTTTCTGCTTCACTCCGAGGTAACTAGGTCAGCACTCCCTGGGATGGGGCCGACCCTGTCCTGGACAGGCCCACACTTGCCCCCTCCCCACCACCCTCAGTAACACCCAAGGCCTCAGGCCCGACCACAGAGCACTCTAGCCTGGCACCCCAAGTACCGCCGTATACCACAGGAGGGCCTGTCTGTCATACCGCTACCCAGTTTCTTTTGGACCCTCTCCTGACCCCCAATTCAAACATCCCATCTGGACCCTTTCACTTCAACCCAATTTCTCTTAAGGCTTTCGTCAGCTTTCCATCAGCCCCTCTGCAGCTGAGTGCTTTGAGCCCTCTAGTCCATTTCTCGAATCTGCTGTCTGATTTATTTCCTTCTTTTGGCCTTGCAAAATTTTTGTTCAACACCTGACTTCTTTAAGTTGCTGTCTGACTTCTTCCTACCTCAGCCTGAATTTCTGGCTTTCCTGGGTCACCATTACATGCCATCTAATTCACGTCCCAGTAGTGACCCCAGGATCCCTGTGAATGGTGTCTGGAAGAGAGGATGTAGGGGTGGCAGGCTGCCAAGGGCTGTGGGTGGCCATGCAGGGACATCAGAGCAGTGGAGGGATGACTTGTTCTGGGACCACTGCAGCTCAGCTCCCATAATTCTCTGTCCTTTGGGCTCAAGTTCCAGATCCCAAAACTCTGCCCTAAAGCAGTGAGTTCCTAGGGACCATTGGAATCTTGTTTCCACAGTGTCACTGGACCTTCTGAGTTAGGCTTTGTAGTTTCAGGGAGACTCCTGCCCTGTCTGGGGTCCCAAGGCTGAACTCTGCCCTTGGATTACCCCTACCGACTCTCTGATTCAACCTCGACCAGGACTGGAGAGGCGGCAACCCCTGCCACCTTGGAGAGACCTCAGAGATCAGGCCTCAAACCAGATGAGGGAAGTGGGGCCTAAAGAGACTCCAGCACAGACCCCGGCATTCTGAGACACATGATCTAGCATTTGAGGCATGAAGGGGACCAAGCTGACAGGAGGAAAAACCCCTTGCCCCCTCCCATCCCTTTCCACCGGCCACAGGGCCACAGGCTGGACCACCCTGCTTGAGTGGGGAGCTGGGACCAGTGTTTATGCATCTGTGGGGAGGCCACAGCCTGGCTGGCAGTGCTGCCCACACAGCGCTGGTGCTGACTCAGCAGAGCACCCCAGCATGTACACACTCAGACACGCATGCAAACATACACAGGCACGCACGTTCATGCACATACAGAGCAGCAAACACACACATACATATGCAGAGACAAATGGGCACACACATACAAGCATGAGCACACACAGACACAGACACACAGGCATACACACCCAATTATGGATGTGTACACACATGCGCACACAGAAACACACAGAAGTACACACACATTCCTCCCAGCCGAGGTGGGAGGATGCTGAGAAAGGAGAAGTTTCCCCTCTGCAGCTGAGTTCCATCTTCTAGGTGCCTCCTCCCTATCTCTGATACTTGCACCCACAGCCAGTGAGCCAAGCCCAGAAATAAGTATCGGTAGAGCCACATATGACAGGTAAATGGCCTCGGTCACTAAGGGGCCAGGGAGGCTGGCCAGAGCCCAGCAAGATTACCCGTGCACATGAAGATCACCCATGCACTCGCCAAGGCCACCACAGTGAGACCCAGAGTGCCTTTATCCCTTGCCCCATCAGCTGAGGAACTATGCACCTCTGAGTGCCTCGGGAGTAAACCATGAAAGGGCAGATCGCCACCCCTTTCCCTGAATCAGATCTGGGGCTGGAGTGGACTGAGCTTGGATAAGCAAAGGAACAAGAAAGCCTCAAAATCTGCCCAGAATGCTGCTGAGGGTGTTTTCAAAATGGACCTGGAATCTGACCACTTATGACCGATCCCCTGCCAGCACCCCGGGCCAAGCATGCATCTGCTTCTCTCTCCTGCACCCTCCTAACTAGCATTTCAGCTACTGCCCATGCTTCCTACTGTCTGTTCACACAGTGGCCAGAGAGGTACTGATAGAACATCTTCCTAGAGTGTAGTCAAAACCCCTCCCACAGCCCCGGGGCCCTCATCACCACTCTGAGCAGGACCTGTCACCTCCTTATCACACCCAGTGTTCCCATCACTGGGCCTTTGTGCCCTCTGCAGGGATGTCTTCCCCCAGATGCCCAGGTGACCCCCTAACACAGATACTGAAGTACCTCACAGGGATGTTCCAGCCTGCCTAGGGACCCTGCCTAGGGGACAGACAGGAGTCAGTGGATAGTCTGGTTTCCTCATCCCTCAGTGGGATAGTGCCACCATCTCCTCGAGGTTCCCAGCAGGGCTGAGCCCCTATTTCCCACAGGGTCATCTGCTCCTTGTGCATCCCTTAGGGGCTCTCTTCCTTTCTGGGCCCCCTCCCAGGGAGATGACTCGCAGGTAGTCCTTATACTCAGGGAACTCAGGTCCTTGTCAAGGGTCTGTTTCTGGGGGAGCCCAGTCTAAGACACCCCATCTCTCCACTCCTTTTTAAATCCCTTTAGCAATAATTCCCCATCTGCCCTGCCCCCAACCCCACCACTCTACTTTCTGTCTCTATGAATTTGACGACACTAGGAGCCTTTCATAAGTGGACACATACGGTATTTATTCTTTAGTGTCTGGCTTACTTTACTTAGCATAATGTCCTCAAGGTTCACCCATGTTGTAGCAGGTATCAGAATTTCCTTCCTTTTTAAGGCTTAATAATACCCCATTGGATGGAAATAGCACATTTGGCTTATCCTTTCATCTATCCATGGACACTTGAGTTGGCTCCACCTTTTGATCATGGTGAATAATGCTTCTATGAACACGGGTGTACAAATACCTGTTCAAGACTCTACTTTCGATTGTGTCGGGTATATACCTAGAAGTAGAATTGCTGAGTCATATGGTCATCAGAGTCTTAATTTTTTTGAGAAATTGCCATACTGTTTTCCACAGTGACTGCACCATTTTACGTTCCCACCAACATGCACAAGGCTTCCAGTTCTCCACATCTTCACCAACACTTGTCAGTTTCTGTCGTTGTTTCAAAATGGCCGTCCTAATGAATGTGAGGTGGTACTGAGGTGATTTTGACTTGCATCTCCCTAATGATTAGTGATGTTGGGCATCTTTTCAAGTGCTGATTGGCTATTTGTACATCTTCTTTAGGGAAATGTGTACGCAAGCCCTTCGCCTATTTCTTAATCAGGTCGTTTGGGGTTTGTTGCTGAGTTATAGGAGTTCTTTATATATTCTAATCATTATCTTCTCTCTTTTAGATATTTGTCCCAACTATTTCCTTCTCAGATAATCCCTGATTCTTTCTCTCTCTCTCTCTCTCTCTCTCTCTCACATACACACACACACACATACACACACACACACACTCCACAGCCTCCCCCCATGCTTTTGGTTCCTTCTCAGCCTTTACCACTATGTGACACTCTGCAGTCAGGATTTGTCGGGTTTGCGTGAATTCGATGAGGGCAGAGGTTTCTACCGCTTTCTCCACTGCAGAACCTGGAACTCAGCTGTTGCTCAATAGACACTGAGAGAATGAAAGGAAGATGGTGCAGATTCTGGCAACACCCTCATCCCCCTCATGCATTCTCTCCTAAACACCACTGGCACCCCCACCCATGCACACTCTCTCACCCTCATGATCCTGATGTACTCACACACACTAGAGACTCCCACACTGCCCAGCACCTCAGGAGCCTGATCAACGCAGTCCTTCAAATTCACTCTCTCACACGCACATTCCCACCTCCCAAGCAGACATACTTGCATCCACATAAGGCCAGGAAGAGATTCAAATGGAACTGCACTGAACCCCTGGGTCCTCCTGGCCTGCAAGCTATTAACTACCCAATGTGGCCCACTCCCCACTCTGAGCCTTTGATCTCTCCCACATCATTGTCTCTAGCCACCCCCCACCCTCCCAATATTACCCCCCTCCCTGCAGGTCTGTGCTCTTCCTCCCCATCAAGCCTGTGTGAGTTGCCTCCCTCACTCTCCCCATTTGAGCTCCAAGGCCCTAGAGGAGTCCCTGGCCCCAGAACAGGTGGAGAATGGGGCAGGGGTCTGCTGGAGGTGTGTACAACTCCCTCCACCACAGCAGGAATGGCACACTGTCACCTGCGGAGGAGTCGGAGGCTGAGGAACCCACTGCTGCCCCAGCAAGGATTCTATCTCTGGCCTAGAGCCATACTAACAGCAGACGTGCCTCCGTTTCCCCATCTGAGTCAGGGCAAGGGCAAGGCCCCCTCAGCCCTGACAGCCTGTGGACAAAGTTATCTCCTACCCTGTCACCATCCCCAGACAAGGCCATTCCCTGTGCTGAGCCTCAACCTCACCACTTGTGACAGAGGTGGCTCTGGGCCAATGTTCCATGGTCACCTGATTGTTGAATGGAGTGAGACAGCTCTGACCATGCCCTCACTGGGAGACAATGCTCCCAGTGGCATTCCTGTGTTGGGGCTCTGGCATGGCTGCCTTCTACAGAAGGCTAGAGGGAGAGGAAGCACAAAGGAGTAGGAACCGGGCCTCCTCCAGCTCAGTCTTCTCCAGTCAGGGTCCACAGGACCAGAATCCACAGAGGTCAGCCAAAGGGCCAAGAGAGGAAAGAAAGATGGAGGCAGAGAAAGAAGGAAGAGGAGGGAGAGAAGGAACGAGAGAGGGAAGGGGAAGAAGGGGGAAGGGGGAAAGAAAGAAGAAAAGAAGGAAGGGAAAGAGGAAGGAAGGAAGGAAGGAGGGAGGGAAGGGGAAAGAAAGGAAGGAGGAAAAAGAACGGAAGGAGGAAGAAAGGTAAGGAAGAAAGGGGGGAAGGAAGGAAGGGAAGGAAAAAGGGGGAAGGGAAGGGAAGAAGGGATAGGAGGGAGGAAGGAAGGAAAGAAAGACAGGAGGAAAGAGGAACCAAGAAAGGGAAGAAGGAGGAGAGAGAGAGAGGGAGGGGAATAAGTCAGAAAGGAAGGAAGGCAGGAAGCCGTTTATTCATGAGACCCATGGAGTGGGGACAGAGATGTGGTCACAGGGAAGCACCGCCTGACAGGGGCCAGAGATGACAACCACGCAGAGAGGTCTGAGGGCTTGTGCAGGAGTCTTGATACCCTCCCCTCCTTCCCAAAGCTCCAGGTCACTGGTGTCAGCATCAAGCATAGGAGATGAGACGGCCCCAGCACGGCCTCTCCTGGGATCCCTGAGAGCAAAGGCAGCGCGGGTCACAGAAGAGGTGGCTGTGGAGGCAGCGGGATGTCAACTGAGCACTGGAGTTGGTGGAGGCCGTAGCAGCAGGTTTGGGAGGGAGAGGGGAGTCTCACCTGGGTGGGAGGTTCAGCTGGCCATGATGTGCTTCACAAATGCTAGAAAGAAGCAGGGAATGAGCGGCAGGGACGCAGTACTGGGCAGCCATGGCTGGGGGCCTGGGTCCCAGCATTGCCCTCCCAGAAGACACCCTGTCCCAGCTGAGCTCACCTTCATAGTTGATGCAGCCGTTGGAGTCCTCTTGCCCAGCCATCAATTTCTCCACCTCGTCTTCTGTCAGCCTCTCACCTGGCAGGAGTGGGAGACTAAATCAGCACCATGTGGAGGTGTGATGGAGGTAAGAGAGACCTGCTGAACCCTGCTGGATTGTGGATATGCCCACAGCCAGCATTGCTCACAAGACTTTGGCCATCACCCTCATTTCTGAGGCCAGGAAAATCAGTGACAAGCCAAGAAGGGCAGCGCCTAGAGTGCAAGTGTCCTGTCCTCTGTCCCCACCAGGCTGGCAGGGACTCCCTCCACGAGGAGAAAGCCAGGCCAGGCCCCCACCTCTTTGGAAGCAGTCCCTTGGAGTGGGTAGTCCTTTGAAGAGTAGAGCCAGGAACCTTGAGGGATGATTGTGGAAGACCAAGAAACCACCCACTGCTCCCCAAGTCTGACTTTTCCTGCCTCTGTACTTTTGTGTGCTATGCTGGTCTCCCCCTAGAAGTGCCAAGTGCAGCTCCCCCTACCCCAGACACACACACACGCACACACATACACGCAGAGAGAGAGAGAGAGAGAGCGAGAGAGAGAGAGAGAGAGAGACCAGCACAGGACTGAACACAGTGGGCACTCAATAAATGTTTGCTGCATGAAAAAGTCACTTTAAGAAGGGAGCCTCTGCCGGCCAGGCACCTGATGGTGGAGGTGTAAGTGGGAGGAGCAAGGGCCCCAAGGAGGGCAGGATGCACCGCCCAGTCTGCCCAGGAGGCAGACATGTGACCTACTTGACCACTTTGGGTTGTGGCCCTGGAAATTTGACCTTGGAGCAATGAACACCACCAGAACTGAGTTGATCTGGATGCACCCTCCTGTTCTACCCCATCTCCACAGCCGTTCCCATGGGTTCCATAAGCTTCATCAACACACTTTTTTATTCCCCTCCCAAACGAAATTTCTGTTGCCTGCCATCAAGCTACCTTGACTGTGTCACCCTCTCCATTTCATAGACGGGACACAGGCCCAGCAGGTGACAGAGTGGTTTCCAGGATGTCCCCAGAAGAAGGAGTCGGGGCTCAGGAAGGAGGTGGTCCTCACCCAGTGTGGCCAGCACATGGCGAAGCTCAGCGCCCATGACAGTGCCATTGCCCTCCTTGTCGAAGACCCGCAGGCCCTCCACGAAGTCCTCATAAGTGCCTGTGTCCTTGTTCTTGGCAATGTGCTGGAGCATGGGCAGGAACGTTTCAAAGTCCATCATCTTCGTATTGAGCTCTGCAGGAAGATGGTCCCATGTCCCAGGGTCAAAGGATGGGATGGGCACACCCCTCCTCTGTGCCTTATAAGGAAGATGTAACACCTGTCACATGGGTTCCCAAGTTTGCCATTTACAAGCAAACCACCATCATGGGTACAAGTCTACTGAGAAATGCATTGTTTCCAAAGTGCTTTGCTGTTCACAAGGAGAGTTTGCTGCCGTGCACCATCACAGTGGGCTCCATCCAGCAGCCCTTGTCCTCTCCTAGTGTCATTTTCTTACAGTCCTCACCCTCCCCACCACCTGTGATCTGGGCCAATGAGAGGCCTTCCCTGTGACTGGGGCTCGGGTCTCACTCCTTCACAGGTGTCAGTCTCCTATGACTTGGAGGCCTAACGAATCAGCACGAGGCCAGATGGTCCAGCAAACCATCACTGCTTGTCACCTTGTCAGCATTTTCCTGCAACTGGTCTCAGTGTCCTCATCCAGACAATGGGAGGATGTCAGGAATGGGCACAGCAAGAAGGTTCTCGTGCTCTCCCACAAGATGGGATGGCAGCCCACCCTGGCAGTCTCCCTGGGACTGGCACTCTGGGGTGCACTACCTTCCTGTTTTGGCCTCCCCAGGACGCGGAGCACCTCTGCCTGCGTGGGGTTCTGGCCCAGCGCCCGCAGCACATCCCCACACTGCCCGTAGGTGATCTTCATCTCACACTTGGGTGTGCGGTCAAACAGCATGAAGGCTTCCTTGAACTCTGCCAGGAGAGGCCAGTAAGCCACAGACATTCCAGAGTGAGCCCACCCAACTGCCCCCACACCCCTGGGAGGCCCTCAGGGAACCCTGGTCCAACCCTGCAACCCCTGGGCTCAAGACCCCTGCTCACCTTCAATCTGCTCTGGTGTGAACTCGATCTGAAAAAAGACCCCAAAGGCTCAGAAGGTCTGGCTCAAATGGTAGAGCCAGGCCTCCTCCTGGTCACTCCATGGCCAGCTCATTCTAGCATCCCAGCCTGCCTCACCCAGCACCTTCCGTGGTCCACCTAGACAGCTTCCTACCTCCTTGTCCCTCCCCACCTTTCCAATCCAAAGGCCTTGAGTCTGTGCACCCAGGCCTTGATGCCTGGTGGGCCACAGCTGGGATAGTGGCGAGAAGGGTGGCCTGACACCCCAAAGCCTTGGCCCAGGGTGGTTCTTACCAAAGGCTCCTGATTCTAGACAGATGTGCCTTAAGCCACAACCAGACTAGCTTTGCTTGGGGCCCAGAGAGCAGGAGTATCCCCAAGAGTGAGATGGGAGGCCTTGGGGTGGCAGGAGTGAGGGCAAGGGTGCAGGCCAGAAGGTCTGTGACAGCATGGTGGTGCTCACATATGTGCACATTTGTGTTCACATGTGTGTGCTTGTGTCTACATGTATGTGCCCCTCACAGAGCCTTCTGGGCCCCTCAAGACCAGGCACAGTAATTCACGTGGCCCTGCCGTACCTATGTCTCATACACCCTGTCTGTGGGCCCCAAGGCAGGTAGCACCCACATGCCAGCATGGGGCCAGTGTGGTGCTGTCAAGTGTCTGCTGAGGCCATATTGGGGCCATTCTGAGGTCAGAAGGCCTCTGGGGACCTGGTGTCCCCCTCCTCACGCGATACCAGGTTTATTTTTATCACTATAGTCACTTGCCCCAAGGTCAAGGTCACATGAGAAAAAGAAGCTTGGGGGAGGGGCATGACTGGGCGCCTGCCCCACTGCTGCTCCCTCAAAGGTCCACCAATCTCCCTACAGTGCACACCAATGCAGAGGACACCCTGTCCCTGCCATCCCACCAGGATTGTCCCTCCTGGCTTCTGGCTCAACCCAATGTGTTAGGAAGAGCAAGTCATCATTCAGGGTTCCCTGAGAGTTCTCTCCAACAGGAGACCTGCTGAGATTAGGTTCCCGGGACTCCTGGCAAAGACTCCCTGCCCTTCACCTGCCAGCTGGGGGCACGAGAGGGGGGCACTAAGAGGGCACTTATCCCCACCTCTCAGAGGGAAGTCTGTGCCAACCTCAGGCCTGGTGGGACTGAATAATGCCCTGGGTGGTCACAGCCTCCCCAGAGGGACTGTGGGACACAAGCCTGGGGCCTGGGTAGCCAACTCTGGGTGTTTATGCTCTGAATGGGTCCCAGAAACCCTGCAAGGGAGGGCTTGTCTCCCCACTTCACAGCTGAGGAAGCCAAACCTCAGAGCAGCAAAGGAGCTCAGCAACCAAGATGGAGCAGAGCTGGGATTTGAACCCGTGTCTCCAGGACCATGGTAGGTGCCTCCAGGAAGGGCTTGTGAACAGGAGGTGGGTCTGTAGGTCTTGGAGTGTAGGTCTTGCTGGGCATGGAGGAGGGGAAGGCTCTACAGCCCCCACCCCCACTACCCCAGACCCAGAGGCACCCAGGGCTGCAGTGGTTGGTGGCCTGCCAAGAACAGGGAACAAGCAGGATGAAGGGTGCGTGCCGCTATGCAGATGCCACAGGGGGGAGTCATGGCTCCCTCCAAGTTTAGACCCTGGGAAAGACTTCCCAGCTGGGAAAGGGCTCCTGGGGCCACTGGTCATAGCCCCACGGCCAGCTTCCTGCATGGCTTTCAGAATGTCCCCACCCAACCTGTGCCTCAATTTCCCCACCTAAAAGCTGAAACCCAGGAGGACTGTACTGGCTCTGGGCTCAGTGACCCAGTCTAGACAGGGGCCCTGTTTCCCCTTACTCCCCATCTACCCTGGGGAACTTGACATGGACTTGGGACCCTTCAGCTGACAAGGAAGATTCCTGCCTGGTTCCAGGACTCCTGGCTCCAGGATTCTCTGAGAATATGAGGTCTAGGAAGAAGGGCAAGGGAGAGTCCATTTCTAAAATCACCAAAAAGACATTCCCTTCAAACCCCCATCCAGACTCCACCCTTAGAGTGCACTGGGTTCTCAGAAGCACCAGGATAGTCCTGCCTAATGTCTGACCACCATCCCTCCTGCTGCAGCTCTCCTGATGCCTAAACCAGGCATGGCTTGTCTGACCTCTGCACAGAAGCTTCAAGATTTCCCTCAGTGCTCAATTCTGGAGCCTGAACTGCCTCTGGGTAGGTCCACTTTGGGATCCACCTGTCCACCCTGCCCCTCCTGCCACAACCCAGCTCCCACACCCACCTTGATCTTGGAGGCATCAAACTCGACCTCCTTGGGGCGCTCAGGCTCTGGTGGAGGCGCGGGAGCTGGAGCCACCTTGGGGGCTGCCTTGGCGTCATCCTTCTTGGGCTCTGGCTTTTTGGGGGCCATGGGGACTGTAAGGACAGAGAAGGATGTGGACAGCAGGTAGGTGAGCAGCCGTGCAGGGGCCTTTATCCTGCCTGGACACCTCATGACCCCAGCCCCACCCCTGCAGTGCACAATAGGGACAGGGCCATAAAAGGACATTGGCTCAGCTCAGGGGCTATTTTGGGGCCTGGGGAGGGCATTGTTCAGGCTCAGGAATGGGTGGGGGAAGGGGGCTCACCATTCCTCCCAATCACCTGTTCGGGAGAGGGAGGAGGAAAGGGGAACAAAGGACACTGCTCCACACACACATTCACACACTCTATGCACATGCACACACCCACACAGGGCCAGCTGCCTCTCAGCAGGCCATACATTGAACAGGTGACGAAGGTTGGACAAAGTGTGTGCTGCGTGTTGCGTTGGAGAAGGACTGGAATTACCTAAGGGAGCCTCTTGACAGAAACTCCCCACCTGTGCATCGAGGTCCCCTGTGCCTGTGTGTGCGTCCACACAGGGGTGAGAGGCAGGGCAGCATGTGTCTGTTTTGTCTCTGTGTGTCTTCGTCTGAGTGTCTTTCTGTGTGTGTGGGTCTCTGTGCGTCTATGTTTGTGTGGAGGAGTCTATGTCCATCTGGGTGTGAGTGTCGTTTTGTGTCTGGGGGGGGTCTGTGTGTGCTGTATCTATGTCTATGTGGGGATGGTCCGTGTGTGTCTGTGTTGTCCTGTAGGTCTGTATCTGGGTGTTTATAAGTGTGCTTGTGTCTGTGTGTGTCTATGTGAGTGTGTCTGTGGGTGTTGGCGGTGTTTATGTCTGGATTTTTATATGTCTGTGAGTGTCTGGTCTTGGCAGGCAGCTGTAGCCCTACCTATGGGTCCAAGGAACTCTGGGAACCCCCAAGGAGCAGAAGAATGGGTCCCGCTTCCTCAAGGACAGTCACCCCAGGCCAGGTCAAAAGCCGAGCGGCCTCCCTCATCGCTCTGAAGCAAGTTTCTCAGGTTTCACTCCCTGGCTTCCTACAGCCCATTTCTGCAGCTCCCACCTTTCCCTATATACCCCGGGGGCCTCGCTCCCCCCTGTGCCCTCTGCCAGGAGGTTCCCACCCCTCCTCTGTTTGGTACATTCAGGGCTTGGCTCTGCTCCCCATCTTCCAGGAAGCTCTCTCTGATGCGTTTCCATTCTCATGTTGCCGTCCTCCAACCCTTTGGCAGGACCCTGAGAGGGTCTGCATCTCTGAGGGACCCCCAGGTGCTAAGCAGCGTTTGTCCAGGTGCCCAGCTCAGGTTGTTCACCGCCCAGTTCCTACCCCTCAGGGCCCACCCACACTGCCCACCCCAGTGCCCATCCTGCAGCACCCAGCCCTCAGCAGGCAGCAGTGACAGAGTTCAGCCTGGTTGGGCCACCGTTTGTGGAGGTGGGAAGGCTGAGGCGGCATAAGGGCCTTCCAGCTCAGGACGCTGAGAGTGGAGACATCTTGCAAACACATTGGGCTCTGTTCCTTGCCCAATGTCTGTGCCTAGGGGGTGGGAAGGAGGTGTTCCTGGCTATTTTTAAGTGCCTGGAGCCTTTGATAGAAACTTCAGAGGCAGTCTGCCTCCCCCTAGTCCCCAAGGGATGTCCCTGGTGTGGAGAGGGGTGGTAGCCTGAGCCTGAGGGGAGGATTCACCCAGGCCTAGGGCCTCTGCTTAGGGTACCTCCCCTCCCCTTGTCTTCCTGCAGGGCCCAGGTCCTTCTCATCCTATCACTCACAGGGGACAACAGTCCAGGGCTGGAACCGACCCCCCACCCCATCCCCCCTGGCTAGAACACATCCCTCCCCTCATCTGGAGGGCAGAACGGCCCACATCTGGAAATCTGACAACATCCGGGACTTGGTGGGGGGGGAATAAGTTTTTCACTTTTCTTCCAGATGTTTGGCAACAGTATTGAGAAAGAAAGGGGTGGAGGGAGGGTCGGCAGAGACAAGTCAGAAATACCACAAGAGGAGAAGACAGCCAGAGGGGGACGCACAGAGAGAGGCCCCGAGCAGCCCCATGGCCCAGGTCTGCTGACCCTCAGGACAACTGGCTCTGGAAGTCACCTGGGGGTTCAGCTTCCCACAAGCACATCTAACAAGATCAATTTCCTCTCATTCATCCTGGAAGAAACCGAGACCCAGGGCAGAGGCCCATCTCTTTTATCCTCTCGAAACTGCCATCCCTTGGAAACCACCCAACATCAGCTCACACCAGGGTACGTCAGTAACAAGGGCGTCCTGGGCCTCGGTTTCTGGGTTTGTGATCTGGGGTGGGCAGGCCCATGCAGCCAGCCAGAGCCACACAGTGCCACCTTTCTCTGCCTGTGTGTGGTGGGGTACAGGGAGTGGCTTGGTTCTCTTCTCTCACACACAGGGCAGATGTAGTCCTGCAGTGGGGACAGCATGCACAGAGCCATCCTTATTCCCTCACTAGGGCTCAGATCAAGGCTGGAGCTGGGATTTTCACTGCCTGGGTTCTGACTCTGGGCATGACCCTGCTGGCTCTTGGGAGTCACGGTGCCCCAGGCTCACCCACGGGACAACCCCTGGGCCTATAACGACTGCTCAGCCCCCAGTAGGGACTCTGCAGTGTCCAGCTGAACTCCTCTCAAGGCATTCCAAGACTAGAGAAAAGCTGGGGGTGGGCAGGTAGGCAGGAAGGTGGGCGGGGAATGGGAGCTGGAGGAATGGAGGGCCAGGCAGCATTAGCAGCAAAGACAGGCCACACCAAGCTTTGACGCTCGCCTCTCTCTCCCAGGTCCCAGTCTGAGCTTCGTGCCCTTTAGGAAGACAGCCTAGCAGGCAAGATCCTGGCAGAGCCTAAGAGACCTGGATACCACCCCCTTCAGCGCCAATGCGTAAGCTGTGGCCCAGCCTGATGCAGACTCATACATACCATGTTCCAGCGCCCCCTCCAGGCAGCCACCTAATCCCCTCCCCTCCAACCAAGGGGAATGCAAGGGCCTTCGGAGGGACTGGTGGATTGACGCAGGACACCTCTGGCCACACTGGCCTCCTTCCAGGTTCCTTCCAGCACCCCTCCCCCATGCCTTTGTTTCCTCCCCTTGACATCCCTGTCTAGGTCTCTGGCCTCAGCTTCCTCCTTGTCACCCCCGGGGCTCAGTGAGACGATGCCTCCTCTGAGAAGCTTCCTCAGACTACGTTGGACCAGCTCCCTCTTCTCTGCCTGTCTCTCCAACTCCCCACCCCTGCACACCCTAAAATTAGCTTGTTTCTTTGTTATGTGGTTTCTTCTGTGTGTCCTCCCTCCCATGAGTGTTAGCTGTCACAAGAGGAATTTTCTGTTCTTCCACAGCTATATAACCCAAGGACCTGGTACACAGTAGGTGCTCATAAGTTTTGGATAAATAGATGTCCCTAATATCTGCTTACTCACCTCTCATAGGGGGATTGAAACCCCTTGCCAAACTCCATCCCTGGAGTGGGGCAGGAGAGATGGGGGGATTTGCCGATCACTGAAAGGAGCTCTGGTGACACAAAGGATACCCTGGGACAGTAATGCAAGCAGCAGCTGTCCCCAGGCCCACCCACCACCTCCCCATGCCCACCTCTATTCAGGCCTGCTCTTCACAGTCTGAAGAGGTAAGAGTGACCCCA
Source organism: Tarsius wallacei (assembly GCA_963574415.1). NCBI lineage: Eukaryota > Metazoa > Chordata > Mammalia > Primates > Tarsiidae > Tarsius > Tarsius wallacei. The sequence goes on from CAUYQG010108583.1 coordinate 35,180, forward strand.
TGTACAGCCAATGGCTTGACTGTGACGACAAGCCAGCAGGGGGCGTAGAAGGGATGGAAACCAACCTTTAGTTTCTGAACCAAACCCCAGGATCCAGGGTTCCAACTCAGATCCCAGTTCTTAGAACCTAGAATCCCAAACCCAGACCCCAGACTCAGGTCTCACAATGTGAACCTCAAACTCAGAACCCAGAACCCAGAGTCCAGGACTGGATACCACATTGGGGACCCAGATCCTGGCACCCAAACCCTGATCCCGACCCAGGTTCTAGGACCCAAGACCCAGGATCCAGGACCCAGGATTCTAAACCCAGACCCCAGATCCAGGACTCAAGACCCAGAACTCTAAACCCAGACTCTAGGATTGTA